>JANEHU010002532.1:0-78875 GCA_027563435.1 Nasonovia ribisnigri | reverse complement strand
ATTACATACAGTATAGTGTTTAATACATTTTCATGAAGATATTTGGTTGTTGTGATCACTTAACCCCTAAATGGTCTCTACCGATTTATATTTATCGCATTATTGGTACAGCTTGTTTTTATTGATATAATGAAAAAAATATTGGTATGTTTTTGTCAAAACAGTCTGTGTTGCATTCCCTTTAGAAGTCTTCCACTCCAATAAATATGAAATTAAAATTATAACCACAGTGATTGTATACTCAGTGTTCATTCTATAAGCGAATACACGAATTTATTACAATTAATATAATGTCTAGGTAGATGCTTTATAATAAATTATTACTTTATATGAATGTAATTTATTTTCAATGAATTTCAAAGATAAAATTATGAATTATGATTTATCGGCATTGTAGATAGGCAACTTAGTGTACACCTCAGGCCTCTACTGAACAGTCGTTGTTTTTTTTATAAAAAAATGGAGAATTTAAAACAGCTATCGTGTACAATTTAGTGATTATGACTTACCCAACCTATCGATAAATCAAAAATCAAATACATTTTTATAGTTTTTGTATCAGGAATAATTTATTAATTTTTGTAAAATGTTAATTTCAAATTAAAAAAAAATGTATCAATAAATTAAAAATGGGTTGACAGTATGACTTCTTAAAACATATAACCTAACCTAAAAGTTTGATAATAAAGCAATTCACTCTAATATCAAAACTAACAGCACACTATTGAAACTAGTGAATGAAAATTGTCAATGTCGTACGTGTCTATAAGACGGAGACAACAAATGCATGGGTGGAGCGTCGTCTTAAAAAACTTCTCATAAAATTGTCACCACTTTATAACTGCCAATAGTTGTCTACCCCAAGGAGCGATTTTTTAGGGGTAAGGACAGGGTGAACTTTGGTACTCTTATTTTTTCCATGTTTAGTTAACCTGGCATACAATAATCAAAGCTGGGCACTAACTAGTAAGTTTTAATTCATATAACTTTGTAACTTTTTTTTTTTTTTTTTTATTTTATTAGCTATTAGTATACAACTATGACAGCTCGACATTTACAGAAATTTTGTAACTTAACTAGTTGATTTTAATGTGTAAAATAATCTAGTCATTATTAACTCGTTATTATAATGAGTAACTAGTTAATTTTATAATTTTTTTTTCATTTAAAATCCAAATTATTCTGTAAAACTGCCAATCGCCTCTATAACCGTGATAATAATGTATTAATAAATAATATGAATATTGAGAATTTTCAATTTCATGATAAAAATATTTTTTTTTTGTCGTATTATTATTATTGGTGGTTTAAACAATATAGTTTGAATAAAATATTAACAATTCTATTATTTTACTTTTATAATAAAACTATATTATAAATTATGATATAGCCAGTATAGGTAATATAGGCAGTCTTGTACCTAAAGAATACTTTTAAAAAATATTCAAGTACAAATACAAATACATTTAAAAAGTATTTGTAGATACTTTCAAATACTATTTCTTTTTTTTCTAATCTTATTTTCTTATAGATAAATTTAATCATTAGAGTAAGAATGCAGCAGTTTTTGGTCTTTGGTGTATGTACCATCAAATACCATAACTTAGGCCTCTAAAAATATTACAATATACCAATCAACAAAAATTGCTGTAACAGTTTACAAATAATAAATGAAATGTGAATATTATTATTTATGTATATGTTACCGTCAATGTCGGAAATAAGCCATTATCAGTAATGGCTAGTCAATATTAGCAATGGCTAATTATGTAAGGCAATGCTGAGTGCTGACAATGGCTAGGCAATATATAAAATGCCTACAATCGATAGTTAATTTTGGTAATATATAATTTATCAACATAACCATGATTATTATTATTATCTAAATATATTTTATTTATTTTCACAAGATAAACTACTATGACATTTTGAGTTACTTAACTTTTTGGCTGCTCGACAAGCACATCGATTATTTTGGCATTTTGTTTCACAATGACACCTTTGGTATCCCTGCAGAGTCCCAGCAATACTGTTATGTCCGGCAGCCTCTCGGAGAGTAATTTCCTTTTCTTTTGCTGAATTTGTGGTCTCCTTCAAATCGAGAAAGTTTTCGTCACATGGAACTATTTCTGTTCACGTGTTTCTGTGCTTTAAGAAACCATTTTCTGTACTTAATATTGTATAAATAAAAAATTAATTTTTTCTTATAATTTTCTCATTTTTAAACACTTACATAATTTGTACAAGCTGTCTTAAATATCGGTGACAACAGCTAATAAATTACGAGGTGATCCTTTAGTCTTATCAACATCAGGTATTGGTATTCGAACAGTAGTCCCTACATTTATAGATTTCAGCTTCCTGTTTGATGTTTTTATCATTTTTTTAGCTTGTTTTTCTAAGCATTTCACCGATTCTTCACGAACACTAAGTATATTTTGTTGTTGTTGATTAACTAAGTAATATTAAAAACATTAAATAATTAATAAAATGTTTTCAATATTTAATAATATTATTAATAAATAATATACCTATGTCTATAGGAGATTTTTCTAATTGGCTGTTTATAATAGTTTCAATATCTTCTTCAGTATTCAAATTGGCGACTTGATCTGACGGAAAACCAACTGATGCAACTCCTAATCTCACTGGGCAACCAAACATTGATTCATATGGCGATCTTCCTATACCTTAAAATAAATCGAATGGAGATATCATAATTCTGGTTTTTTAAGATAGCTATTTTGCAAGGCTGCAGGACAAGTTAATTAATTATTTTAACTCGTTAAGTTAAGTTAATATAGAAAAATTTAAGTTAAGTTTAAAGTTAATGTCCAGCCATGCTATTGACGTTGCAACATTCATTTTTACTATTTTTTCTAATTTCGAAAAAACTACGAATTATTTAATACGATAGTGGTTTTGATTGTATCAATCATGTGACCCGCGTGGTCGTACGACCGGCGATAGCTTTTTGTTTTTTAATTGAAACTAGAAAAAATATTAAAAATCAGGAAATTAAAATGTTGAAATGCCAATACGTATGTTCAGAAAAAATAAACTCTACAAAATGGCCATCTTCAATTTTTTTTTAAACTTTTTTAGAAAAAATTAAAATAAATTAAAATATGAAATATTTGTAATTCTTGCTTATTATAATCTTATTAAAATGGGTACCTGAGTGGAACGCACGGTTTTTTTTGAAATTGAATAAATTTTAATGCTGTTGACCAGTCAGTTGAGTTATTTTCCGCCATCCAAGTAGCCAGTATATCTTCAACATCTCGATTGGCTCTGTCAGTCTGTCTATTGACCCTTGCGATTGACTGTGTCGGTGTTTTCCATGCATGATTTTTATATCTCACCACATTTCATTGAGTTCTGTTTTAATTTTATTGACAAATTCTCTGCCGTTATCGGAGTGTAAAATAGCTGGTGCTCCAAAAATGGTGTAAATATCACCTACGTGAAACTGGCACTACAAGGTTGGCATAACTATCTAAAACCATTCCGACAAACTCTTCTCATACTTGTTGGACATTGTTGGACATTTGTTGGAATTTGTTGGAAACTATATTCAAAGTTATTCAACCTCAAAGTTTGTAGTGCTAACTACATGCCCAGCACTACATATGCAAAAAAAACTTCAAAACTCTTCCAACAATACTCCTATAACATTGTTGGACATTGTTGGACATTTGTTGGACTTTGTTTGATAATATTAAAATAAGTAATCAATTACAAAGTTTGTAGTGTCAACTCCACCACCAGCACTACAACTATTATTCATATAAAAATTTTTTATTTTTATAAAATTGAACTCTGGCCCCCAAAAACTTTGGAAAGGGGTCCAACAAACTTACTTACTCATCATAGATGAAGCAAAATCACTCCAACAATATTCTGAAATTGTATAATGACCGATTCCCATATAGCACTACAATATGCATTTTACAACTATTATTATTCATATAAAAATTTTTTATTTTTATAATTTTGAACTCTGGCCACCAACAACTTTTAAAAGGGGTCCAACAAACTTACTTAAAAAACATAGATGAAGAAAAATCGCTCCAACAATATTTTGAAATTTTATAATGACCGATTCCCATATAGCACTACAATATGCATTTTACAACTACTATTCATATAAAAATTTATTATTTTCAAAATATTGAACTCTGGCCCCAACAACTTTGGAAAGGGGTCCAACAAACTTACTTACAAATCATAGATGAAGAAAAATCGCTCCAACAATATTCTGAACTTTTATAATGACCGATTCCCATATAGCACTACAATATGCATTTTACAACTACTATTCATATAAAAATTTATTATTTTCAAAATATTGAACTCTGGTCCCCAACAACTTTGGAAAGGGGTCCAACAAACTTACTTACTCATCATAGTCGAAGATACCTCAATCCTACAACGTTTCTACTTGTTTTTAATTGTATCAAATAATAATTTCCTATTATACATTTTTATCTTTATTATTATATTGTGTTTAAGACAAAATAATTAATTATAATTACGCAACTTTTATTTTTATTACTACTTTATTCTAACCATTCATTTTACAATATTTTTGCTCTCTTG
This sequence comes from Nasonovia ribisnigri, assembly GCA_027563435.1. NCBI lineage: Eukaryota > Metazoa > Arthropoda > Insecta > Hemiptera > Aphididae > Nasonovia > Nasonovia ribisnigri. Next base: position 74,273 of record JANEHU010002532.1, on the reverse strand, counting down.
TAAATAACATGGTGTGTGGCTTGATCTTTTTATTTTATTTACATTTAGTAACTCTTAATGACAGGTCATCGTGGTATTCCCAATGTCCATGTAATCTTTTACAATATGTTATGTAATGGGCCAAACTTCCCTCTACACCTTCTACAAATGCTATAACTGCAACAAATCTGTATCTGTAATATAAATATAATATGCAATATAAATTGTTATCATGAAAATACATGTTTTAGGTTTATAAGTCTTTATGATTTATTTTTTCAAGATTAATCAATTACATTTTTATTTAGCTTTTAAATTAAAATAACTTACTTATACTCATGTATATTAATGGTGAGTGGTATATCCTTTAGCATACATTCCATATGTATTCCTTGGTACATTATTGTTTCAAACCAGATGTGTTGATTTTAGGTTTTGGTTACAACTATAGTACCGCTACATCCACTGTGGTAGCATTTTCTATTATATGTATCTATTGGATTTGGTGTCATTTTCTCAATGGCATTTTGAAATCTTTTAAATCCTGCTAATTAGAAACATGTAGATTTTAGTGCACAGTAATTTGTTATTATTAAACAATTTTTTGTGTCAAAAATGTTAATAGCTGTTAGGACGACAGATGACGGCGATTGAATTTCGGGACAAACCATGCAATACATAATAATTGCATGCTAAATATTGACAATTTCCAAGGTGGCGTGCCTGGGGATATATACGTGGTGAATTTGAGGGGTCAAAATTTTAAATTACCAGCATTTTCAAAAAAACAAAAATTAAATAAATATAATTGATTTTTGGTGTAATTTATAAAATATATAATATACAATGTGGATACTTACATTTTAAACACTTATAAATATAAAATTTCGATTTTTGTTAATTTTTTCAAACTAATGTCAATAAAAAAATATTCACTCTTTCAAAGTCTTGAAAACTTAATATAACGTTTTTATAAGTTTTGTTATTAAAAACTAAGAAATAAGTTGAGTGTAAATCCACAATCATTTTCTGTGAGTATCTGAAGTTTGTCAAAAGCACCATTAATTGCTAAAAAAGGTGCTTTAAATTATTTTTTTGAAATACATGAACAATTTTCATTTAAAAATGTTATATAAGATTACCTAATAACAAGTATGTCTACCTTCAAAAAAAAAAAAGGTGGTCAAGTGAGTGTCGCTCTGTTCTACAGTAGGTTACAAGTGAGTCACTGTAATGGATTTTGTTAAATTTGAATCCAATGACATGACAAAATATCATTGTATAAGAAAAATGATTCTGAACGAAGACGGTCAGTCGGTCTATAATATCTTACTAAAGTAATTGATATTAAGTGTATTTGATGATATTATTGTGAATAAAGTGATTTCACTAATTTTAGTATTAGGCGTTAGTATTTACTACAATTGATTTCATTCTTTTTTTCCCAAAAAAATTACATTTGAAAATGTTATCGCGTGTATATGAAAAAAAACAATAAACTTTGTGTATAGAGTATTAACTAGTTCTGCAAAATCTAGTCTTATAATCTTCAGTTGACACACATAAATCAATGTAAACGGACTTAACAGATCTGAGATCAATTATGAAAATTGCAAAATTATTATTTATGCAGTGGTATAATATATTTATATTATTATGTTGCCATGTACTTGATATTATACAAACCTAACTCACCAAATAACCATTAAAATTACCTAGAAACTACTTAATGACAATATTATTATATTAACAACGACCAAAAGAACACTGGCTAGGTGGGACGGCGGCGGTGAGCTATGTGACTGTCGCCGCCGCCACCGCCACTTCCACCCACCCACCGATCGAAAAACCGTCTCGCCACACGACTTTATCGCAAGTCGCAACTGCGCGTGTATGATATTATTTTATTCCCGGTGACGTGTTATTATTGTTATCGTTTATTGTTATTTTGAACTTTCAGGGCCCCGGAAGACAGTGAAAAACGTCTCGTACAGTCTCGACACAAGACACCAAATTTCACCAGCGACCTACATACTATAAGAGAACTCTAGTTTCAGAAACATGGGACGATACCTCGAGTTTTTCTGAAATAACTATGAACAGGAGGGTCAAAAGTACCCTGACTATGGGGAGGCTATTTAGAGGGTCTAAAGACAACTTTTTTGGTGGTAAAACGGGGTACCTAAGTTGAAACAAGAACGAGATATACTTAAATAAAAAAAAAGGGGGTAACTTTCGGTATGTTATACACGTGGCCGCCCACAACCCATAGCCATTTTAAAAATACAGCTACGACAATCCGTGGCTGCTCACACGGACATGTACGCGTTCGCGTTCGTACGGACGGCCGCCCGTTCGCTTTTTTTTTCCTCACTACCCTGCGTAAAGAAGTTTAACTTCAAAAAAATTTAAAATTTAAAAAAAACATACATCATTGTAAAACCAATACATTCATCGCTCCGCTCAGAATTTTAAAACTAATAATATCATTGTAAAACCATTAAATTTAAAGCTCAGCTCAGAATGTAAAATTGAAAACATTTTATAGAAAAATATTATTATTATTATTGAACTCAAGTACCCGGGTTGTACATAATATTCTGTCAATAATAATCATGATATAAAATTATATTAGTGAAAAACTAACATAGGCACGATGACATTGTACAATAATTATGTTTTGATGGAGACGACTCGATGTCGCAACCAAACTCTGATTATTATTTACTACCTACTTAGCCAAAATATAAATAAAATACGTTACAAAAATATCTTCACATAATACACGTTATATTATTATTGTACGAATTGTCCGTTTTATATTTTATAACATGTTTAAGGAAAATTCTAAATAGATCTAAACATAATATAGGTAGGTCTCAATAAATAATTTAACTTTTTATATCATAACATTATACTCTTCATTTTTAGTTGGACAATGTCACATCCAATAATCGTATTCGTATTTATGTTATATTGTGTAGTGTGTAAGGAAATCTGAATGGAACAGAATCAGAACAATAAAATAGGTATTCTATATAAATATATTATACGATTCAATAATGGTATAGTGTATATGTTTTTAGAAGTTCGTGCTCTATTCCTAGTGGTAAGTTTTAGTAAAAATAAAAAAAAAATATAGATATTACAAAACAAATTCTAAACAAATATGAATTGTACTTATTACTGATAACGAAATTATTGAGTAGGTATACACAAATGTATAACAACACATAATATATTATATATTTAACCCATTCATAAAATATTTAAAAATATAAAACAAACATATTGAGATATTATTAATCCAAAAAAATCTATAAACTGATGAACGATAAACCATATATTTATACAGCAAATATAAACATTAACGAGAACAAATATTAAATAATAAATAGGCATGTAGGTTGTAGGTAAGTACTTACTTGGTAATTGAGGAACCATTGTAAAAACTGCATTTTCATCATCTGAATTGGCTTTGTGGACTTTCGGGTGTATAGCTGGTTCCAATTCAAGTAATTCATCTTTACCCAAAACATTTTTTTGTAAACATGTTAATATATTATACCTATTATTCTTTATAATAGTATATAAATAATCTGCACTTATTGGTTTGAAATTCTTATTTCTGGAAAATAATTTTATACATTTTTAACACTTTTATATAATTTTAAAATGAATAAATTAACTAGACATTGTAATTAAATATTTAATTAACTTACTCGTTAAGTTCTTTAGATGCTAATTTGTAAAGATCAGATGACCACGCAGGAACTGAACCATTTGAATTCAAAAAATTAATTCTTATTAATAATTCAATTATTTCATTTATACGCTGTTTAACAGACATGATTAAGCAACGAAAGAAATAATTGAAATGAAAGAAATTAATAATAAAACACAACAACATGAAACAATCACCATCTATAGTCATAAATCCAAGTTTGTGCTAAATTTAGAATACTTCAATTATACGACAATGCTAAATAATAACCAGTCTGTTCACAAAACGCGATGACGGAATATCCAACTATTTATTACCATTATGAGACCTCTACACATGCATTTGTTGTATCCGTCTTAAAAACACATGATATGGAAAATGTTTGTTCACTACTTCGAGTAGCGTGTTGTTAGTTATGAATTATGATATTATAAACATGATATGTGCTCAAGCTTTGGCTTTATTCGATACTTTATTATTAAAAGAGAGGTATGAGCACATTAAATTTGTGATATTTCACGTACCCATATATTTTGCTTGAAAATTAAAATATCTAACAACAAATCACTGACTAAGGCACAAGATATTGTTCTTACATAAAAGTTTGATTATACAAAATTTGTATTCAACAGTTCCGACGTCGATTAGTTAATAGCCTTTAATCACAATAATTTCCTGGCTATATGCGGCTCTTGTCTCACATCTCAATGACCGTATTGTAGCTCCGTGCACCATACGTGAATCCATCAACACCACAAAGACCCATCGGCAATTAGTCAAAAATATATTATATAATATTATATAATTTTAATTATTCTTCAAGAACATAATGGGCCCTACTGAACATGTTCATGTGGAATAACATCAAATGGCAACCACGATAGCCATTACCACCACACTGTGAATTTAGGTAGCAAAAGTTGTAAAATGCATATTGTAGTGCTATATGGGAATCGGTCATTATAAAATTTCAAAATATTGTTGGAGCGATTTTTCTTCATCTATGATTTGTAAGTAAAATTGTTAAACCCCTTTTAAAAGTTGTTGGAGGCCAATGTTCAAAATTATAAAAATAAAAATTTTTATATGAATAATAGTTGTAAAATGCATGTTGTAGTGCTATATGGAAATCAGTCATTATAAAACTTTGTAAAATTGTTGGAGTGATTTTTCTTCATCTATGATTTGTAAGTCAGTTTGTTGGACCCCTTTTAAAAGTTGTTGGTGGCCAGAGTTCAATATTTTGAAAATAAAAAATTTTTATATGAATATTGAATAATAGCTGTAAAATGCATTTTGTAGTGCTATATTTGAATCGGTCATTATACAATTTCAGAATATTGTTGGAGTGATTTTGCTTCATCTATGATGAGTAAGTAAGTTTGTTGGACCCCTTTCCAAAGTTGTTGGGGGCCAGAGTTCAAAATTATAAAGATAAAAAATGTTTATATGAATATTGAATAATAGCTTTAAAATGCATATTATTGTAGTGCTATATGGGAATCGGTCATTATAAAAGTTCAGAATATTGTTGGAGCGATTTTTCTTCATCTATGATTTGTAAGTCAGTTTGTTGGACCCCTTTCCAAAGTTGTTGGGGACCAGAGTTCAATATTTTGAAAATAATAAATTTTTATATGAATAGTAGTTGTAAAATGCATATTGTAGTGCTATATGTGAATCAGTCATTATAAAACTTTGTAAAATTGTTGGAGTGATTTTTCTTCATCTATGATAAGTAAGTAAGTTTGTTGGACCCCATTCCAAAGTTGTTGGAGGCCAATGTTCAAAATTATAAAAATAAAAATTTTTATATGAATATTGAATAATACCTAGCTGTAAAATGCATTTTGTAGTGCTATATGGGAATCGGTCATTATACAATTTCAGAATATAGTTGGAGTGATTTTGCTTCATCTATGATGAGTAAGTAAGTTTGTTGGACCCCTTTCCAAAGTTGTTGGGGACCAGAGTTCAATTTTATAAAAATAAAAAATTTTTATATGAATAATAGTTGTAGTGCTGGTGGTGGAGGTGATACTACAAACTTTGTAATTGTTTAATTATTTTAATATTATCAAACAAAGTCCAACAAATGTCAAACAATGTCCAACAATGTTATAGGAGTATTGTTGGAAGAGTTTTGAAGTTTTTTTGCATATGTAGTGCTGGGCATATAGTTAGCACTACAAACTTTGATATTTTATAACTTTGATTATAGCATCCAACAAATTCCAACAAATGTCCAACAATGTCCAACAATGTTATAGGATTATTTTTGGAAGTTTTTTAAAGTGTTTTTTTGTACATGTAGTGCTGGGCATGTAGTTAGCACTACAAACTTTGAGGTTGAATAACTTTGAATATAGTTTCCAACAAATTCCAACAAATGTCCAACAATGTCCAACAAGTATGAGAAGAGTTTGTTGGAATGGTTTTAGATAGTTATGCCAACCTTGTAGTGCCAGTTTCACGTAGGTAGGTACCTACACAAAATTATGAGAAATCTTGTATTCAATTTTTAAAATCATATATTTAAAAATAAAATTTTATGATCTACTTGTTGATACATTTTTTCGACTACTTATTGAGTCAGTGTTTATTTCAGACCTTCTATCCCGAGGGGGGGGGTTGTAAATTTGCATTTAGGGGTATGCCATAGGCAAATAATGAAGGGAAGTAAAAATATATTATCTGGGTGGTATATATTTTTTTAAAAGGGGGAGGGAGCGTTGATAAATATTGATCTTCCTAATAATATACCAATTAGATTCATTTTTCCACCGAACACGATACTGAAGTTGAAAATCGAAGCATTATTTTGACTTCTTATCGTGTACACTGACACAAATGAAAATAAAAAAAAAGTAAAACACATTCGTCAATCATTCATCGCTTAGCTCAGAATCTAAAATTATATTTAATATTTATTTTTACATTTTTTAGTTTTAAGGTGATTGTATGAACTACTTTTTAGAAACCTTGTCTTAAAATTTCAATTTTTTACTACAAAAACTGAAAAATGTATAAATTTGTAACTACAAAATAATTTGAATATTTTTGAGATTAATTAATAAAAATGTATACATTTAATAAAGATTATAGTGTTTATAAGATACTCCATAGCATTGAATATTGATAAGTTCTAATATACTGTATTGAACTTCAGTCACAGACTAGAGCTAAGGTCTAGAATGAATATTAACTAGGTAAGTACCTAAGATTTCCTTGTTTAGTTTTTATTTCAATTTTTATCTATACATAATACACATTGATTATTGTGCTGAAATTGAATCATGTATTTGATATTTATTGTAAATTTATGGGAAGTAATGGATGTGATGAATTTATTTATGAAAATTGTAGGAAATGTCTAAGTGACTCAAATACTTTTATAAAGTAACACTGATTGTTAATGGAATTACATTGTATAGTTGTGAAAAGTAAAGAATGAATTATTATACATAGAGAATTATTAAAAAATTTGATATTCTGTACTAATGAATATACTTTTTATTTTGTTGTTCAAAGTAAAAATATGAATTTAATAAATACGAAAAAAAAATTTACAATGAGCCTTTTTAACTTTAACATTTTAATGCTTTAGCAATTGAACATAATAGATTTAAAAGAGTGACATATTCACTACAACCTTCTTGTAGTCTATAAGCACAAATACTAATAGATTTACAAATTATTGATTTTTGATTATCTTTTAAATCTGTTGAAAACACTATTTTATCAAGCAATTGCTCTAAAATCTGAGCTGCTGAATATGCCTCAAATATTAGATCTTCCACAAAACCATCCATTTTTTGATAGTCGTACATGCGACCCATTTCTATCATACGATCTAACCAGACGTCTGGCACAGTGCCAACAACTTCTAGAACATCTACTTCTTCAATACCATCTTCTCCTTTTAATCTAGCTGTGCTTTGAAGTGATGTAATTGCCCTACGCATATCTCCACCGGAAGCATCAACCAATCGCGCCAGCACCCGTGGTGCACATTTTACTCCTTCTTCTTTACAAATGTGCTCAAGACGAGTTAGCATTATGTCATGCGATAAAGGTTTGAATCTGAATTTGGAGCAACGGGATGTCAATGGGTCGATAATGCAACTCACATAATTGCAAATAAGGCAGAATCTAGTAGTCTTCGTCTCTCGTTCAATGGTACGCCTCAGCGCTGCTTGAGCAGGTGCTGTCATTGAGTCAGCCTCGTCTAACACAACAATTTTGAAAGGCGGACAAGGTTTACCATCTGGTCTTCGGTCTGAAGCTGTAAGCTGTGCAAAAGTTTTAACTTTATCTCGAATAACTTGAATACCACGATCATCAGAAGCATTAAGTTCAAGCATTCGGTTTTTGTACATATCTCCAAATAACTGACGGGCAGCAGCAATTATGGTACTAGTTTTACCAGTACCAGGTGGTCCATAAAACAATAAGTGAGGCATATCGGCACCTTGTTCTAAACATTGTTTTAGTACAGCCACAATCTCTGACTGTTCAGATACCTCATCAACTGTACGAGGTCGATATTTCTCCACCCAAGGTGTGGTGCTATTAGAAATTCCTCGTGATCCATCTTTACTCTTGAGACCACTGCTAGTTGATTGTTGATCTTGGTTGATTTTTCCAGTTTTTAGAAAAGAATCCATGGCAATTTTAATTCCTATAATTCAAGAAATTATATTAATATAAAATATTTAAATAGTAATTATTAAAAAAATAATAAATGAGAAAGACTACGTATTATCTAAATAACAAAAAGTATAGGTAACAATCAATGAATGTTTAATAAATTGTTTTTAAATATTTTATTAATGCAAATAGTGCAAAGAATTACAATCCAATATTTCTAAAAATTTAAAACCTAAAATGTAAAGCCCAATATCATTGTTTGTTAAAATTAGGTACTTGAGCGTTAACCACGCTGTCACGCTAGTAGTAGTAATAACTTGTACAGTTAAGATTATTTGGCAATGGATCAAGTTCAACGTTTTACTTAATAGTATTACAAAACAATGGCCACCACAAATCGATTTTTAAAATTTTTACTAAATTTTATTTTATTTTATAAATTTTACTCGTAATTTTTGACATAATATATTATCAATAAATACATTGACTTTTGGCTTTGGGTAGTTTTGTATTATTATAAACGTATTAAAAATATGTTGCATAAAATAATATACGTTCGAAATCAAGGTAGTCGCGATAACGCACAAGTACCAAAAATTAAAATTCACTAGACCATTTTATAAAATTGCATTACAAATAATTGACATAAAACTTGTCTATGTTTTTAGTCTAACTACTGGTTTGTTATTGTCATGCCTGTACTCGTGGTTAAAATTGTCGCTTCATCGCTCTGATTTGTAATTATTTCACCACCCATTTTTAATAATAATAATATAATTGTAATATACCTATAATACTTCCAAAAATTAAAAAATAGTAACAATTAATCATCATTTAGTTTTAATTGCCACAAATTGCCATAAATTTCACCATGTAGGATTTTAAAAATATTCTTTATTGTTCCTTGGAGTTTTTTATGGTACTAATTTCCTAAATCCTAATTTATCTCCACATTTAATGTGTGGGCCTCTGAGTTAGGGTTCCCTATATTGTATCAATATAAGTTAATTTTGTGGAAATCTTAGTTCTTACTAATCACTATAAGCTTTCAGAAAAATACATGGAACTTGGTAAAATATTTTGGTTCATAATCTAATCAATTTGGCAAACTAGTCGTCGACCATAAAGATATGAATTATGATGAAAAAAAAAATTACCAAAACCTTAGAGACATGATGGTTTCTATAAATACTGATAATAAATTTTTTCCCAAAATCATTGAATTATTTGATTAGTTGATGATTACTATTAGTATATGCAATATAGACTATATGGGGGCACGACGGGACGATAACATTTTTATGAGGCCGGGCAAACTGTTAACAAATCAGTATCAATGATTGCAAATAATCTGTCTTAAGTCTTAACATACTTAGATTATAATTATTATTTATGTAAAGCATCTCTAATTGGAAATAATATGTATGTAAATTCTGTTTTGTACATATGTTTAATTTTAATTTTAATACTTATTAACCATTGATAAACTAAATTTCAAAACAAATACTAATTTTACTTACTTTTATGCTATCTAAATATGTTGGAGAATTTCTGTTTGATCATGAATTGTGGATAATGACGGAGAAAATACTCGAGTTGGGTCCACTTAACTAAAACAGATGAAAAAAAAAAATTAACCATAAAATCCACTGTAAACAAATACTATCCATACATAAATATATATAAATTCATAAATGTATACAAGTGCATTAGGCACTTATATACACCTATTTAATTAGATCCCAAAACCATAATAGCAAAGACTGACATCCATTTACGTTGTTCAACACAAATATCTTAGAAATTGTTGATGTTAATTAATAAGAAACATCAAACAAACGATTATTGGTAGGCATTTTATTATTTTTTAATACTTACAAATTTCAAGTGATTAAAAACTCCACTAAAGTCCGTCTGTCGTTAATTGTTCCTGAACGTCTCAACATTCAAACAAAGAAATTGTAATGAAGAATTCTGGATGTACTGCAGAGGAATGTTAGATGTATCCATTCAAGTACGTAGGGCAGAGCCGCAGAATGCGGAGATTCCCGTAGAAGTATGATACAAATTTGATTATTGAGCATTTGAGTGATAGTGTTTAAAGTGTTTTGTACTTTTGTAGATTTACCGCCAAAAAAATGTTCCATATAAACATATTGTAAATTAAATTGTTCGTGTAATCGTGTTGTCATACTTTAGGTTATGTTTATAATCGAATATACCACGGTATTGATTATGATTATTTCAAAATTGATAAGACTGCACTGTAATTCTACGGTATACAATCGTTTTCAACTTAAACCCTATTTTTTAAATTTTTAATCTGTAATTAGGTATTGTTCATCATTGAATTTTTATTAGTCTCTGTAAATAATTGTACATAAAACAAACACCGTTTATAGTAAGTAGATGAATATTTTCAAGTGTTTTTGCTTTTAAGTATTATAATATTATACTATGTTATGCAATTTGTATAGTGCCTCAAATAGTGATAAGGCTGCTCAGACCCCTCAACAATTTTTCAAATTTTCTAAAAAATAAAAATAAATTGTCCCACTCGGTGACAATAATTATGATCTTTTCTAACACATACTAAATTTCAAAACTCACGAGGAAAAAGGTTTGCACACGTTGATATTCGAAGTGTAAAACATTTTAGTTAGGTAGTTTTGAAAACTTTTATAAGTCGTTTTCAATCTGTCTATTAATGAATTGTAGGTACCTAGTTAGCTTTTTTTTCATTTTTGTGTGTAACCTAAAATTATTATTAGTTTTTTTTTTAATTGTTCAAACTAAACTAAAATTAGAAGATATTTTAATAACTCAATGTGTATAAAAGATACATTATTAGAATTTTGATATGTTAATAATTGGTTATAATGTCTATCGGTTTTTGTAGGTAACAAAATTATTTTTAAAGAAACATGGCCGAAGAAGAATTAAATTCCAAACCTTCGTATCCTCTGAAAGTGTTCTATTGTGGTAACTGTTCACTTCCACCAGAATACTGTGACTTTTCCTCAGATACAGATCGTTGTCGAGAATGGCTTGAAAAGTATTTACCTGATGAGTTTAATAGAATTATGACATGTAGTGGGACTGCTGGAGGTGATGATTCCGATGAGAAAAAACGTCAAAAACGTGGTGGAAAAGGTATGGTTAAGTCAAAGAAGAAAGATGATGGGCCCAAACAAGTAAGTAGACTTTAAAATAACATTTATATTAATTTAAAGAAAAGTTCACTTATGTATGTATTGACATTGTTTAGGTATGTTTATCCAGAGCACCAAGGGGCAAAAAGAAATCTGTTACTGTTGTTACTGGCTTGAGTACATTTAACATTGATTTAAAAGTTGCGGCTAAATTTTTTGGTACGAAATTTGCTTGTGGATCGAGCGTGACAGGCGAGGATGAAATTGTCATACAAGGTGATGTCAAAGATGACCTGTTTGATATAATACCTGAAAAATGGCCTGAAATTGATGAAGATTACATTGAAGACCTTGGAGATCTTAAACGGTGATCGCAATGAAATGTATTTATTTTTAATGTGAAACAAATTATTCATCCATTGATGTTTTGTCTGGCTTAAGTCAATATTTAATCATTGTTGTTGTCACCTGGAATATTTAAATGTACGTAACCAATATATTGCTATGGGATATACATTATTTCCATTCACCTATTTGTTATTTAATTATTTTTTTATGTTAACAATTCCTTCATCCTCTTCAAAAAAGGAAAAGTCGACTGACATTCTGTTGACTTCCCAAATGTAACTTAATTTTTTTTTTAACTGATGTAAATTGATGATGAATAAGTTATAATAATAATTAATATTTTCTGGAATAAAGTAAAATTGTAATTACTAATTAGTACTTTAAGGTTTTCATATTTTAAAAAATAATAAATATAAATTCACTATACCATAGACAACATATGATATGTATTGATCGTTTGTATGATTCAAAAAATAAAACGATTCTAAATAAAAAAGTTACCATATTGATAATCTACAAAATTTGAATCTAACAAAATCTTACTAAAACAGACTAAGATAGAGTACACTGAAAATAATGATCAGGCAACGACGGAAAATCATCGGCCTTTTAGTTTAGTTGGAACTGTATTGAGGATAGTATGAGGACATGACATGACTCATCCCACGAGTTTATTGATAAGGCTCTCGTTTGATGTTTCCAGATTTTTTTGTCTTAGTCTTGCATGTTTTGAGTTAAATACTTCTGTCTATTAGTATAATGTTGTGTGCATTGATAGCAGAACCTATATTGGGATAAATTCCAATATTGTAGTAAAAAAATAATTGTCAAATGTTTGATAGTAGAACTAAAACAAATGAACACTTAATTACATAATAGAAACGATTAAATATATAGTATATTTTATTTCAACAATAACAATCTGTGTTTCAAACGTATTCTATTTGTTATTGTTTAATACTAATACAAAATATACTCAATGCATAAGGGAGATATTCTTACAAAGTTTAGAGTTTCATTATTTTTATAAAAAATACAGGTAGTATAAATTAGGAAGGCAACTATACATTTGTAATTTAATGTGCCAAGGCTACAACTTATATTCATTGTATATGTTACTAATGTTAATACGTTAGTAAATTACACATAATATAAATAATTAAAGTAAACATTAAACATTGACAAAGTTACATAATAATTGATTTCGACTGATCTCATTTTGCTCTACAATATGTCAATACATTATAAAACAAAACAACAGCTAAATAAATATATAACAATATATATATGTATAGTATATTATAGCATATCACTGAAAGCATGATATATTGTTTTTACTTAAATACCTAGCTAAGATAATATAAACCCTAATAAACTATAGATGTGTCTGTAAAAAAAATTGTTTTGCTTATATATTAGTAGAAAAAAGTATAATTCAATAATTTAGTAAAATAGAGTTTTATGTTAGTTGTTCCTTAGTGGTGAATATATGCAAACGACCAGATGCATTTCCTCCGACATAAATAGCCTGAGTGGGATGTACTTCTACGACTGGACAATATGTAGTCATATCTGTAGACATTAGACTGTGCAATACATGTCCGACACAATTATAAACTTGTATCTGAAAATACATAAGAAAATAATTATTATTTAAATAATAATGGTTTTAATAAAAGAATACATTAAATTTGATAAAAATTACATAGGTATTGTATTAAGCATATAAAGATTAATGATACTATCAGTGTTATTTACAATTTAAAATATTTTTTCTTTTAGTCTAGTATTTTCAACCCATGACTAATTCATTAATTCACTAATTTCAATTAATTTCTATGCTAATGGGTAAACATTATTTTTAACCAATAAATGCTTTCCCCCCTTTTTAATATTTAGTTTTAAACTATCAATATTGATCAAAGTAGTTTTATTTGTATTTACGGTAAAACTCAATAAGAGCCATCAAGAATATCAACCAAGTTTTAATTGGAGATATAACATACAATGATAATTAAAAAAAGGGCGGGTAAGTGGTCGTTCTGCTGTACAGTAGGTTACAAGTGGGTCACTGTATAATGGATGGTATTAAATTTGAATTCAATGATATAATATCATTGTATACGAAAAACAATTCTGAGCTTAGACAGTTTGTCAGTGTGGATATTTTATTTTATATTTATATTGTTATTTCATGTTAAAATGAACATACTTTCAACTAAAATCGTTATTCTTGGTTATTTAATATGTAATTTTGTCCAAATTTGATCAAAAATAGCTATGAAAAAAACTGTGTGTTTATATTTCTGAGATTTTTTAGTTACAGAATAAACTACTTAAATGGAACATTGTTTTAAATTTTAAATCCTTAGCTATAAAAGTTGAAAATGTTATCAATTTTTAACTACAAATATATTTTAAAATTTAAAAGTTGATAAATGTTGTCAAACATCAAACTTTAAATGCTTATAAAAAAAAAGTGCCTATGTATTTTTAATATTTTTTAACTACTATTGTAACGATATATATTAAGAGCTTAGTAATAAATTTTCAAGCTTTTTGACCCAATGAATAAAATTTTATTGACATTTATAGGAAAAAAAACTGTAAAAAGAATATGTCCGTAAATAGCTCAAAACGAAACAAAATATTTTGAACAACACATATGATATAAATTTCAAGTATCTACAGTTATTTGTTTTTGAATTACAGCAAAATAAGAGAATCGCTAAATGAGAAATTGAGTGAATTTTGTATTTTCATGTTGTATTGAATTGAACATCAAACGCTCATAAAAATTTAATTTGACTTTCAGGTAGACATTTTTTTTTTTTGAAAAAGGTAGAAAAACTTATGTAGAATCTTCAACTCAATTTTCAAACCTTAGATTCCTTTTAGATTTTAGAAGGAAATTTTTTTATGAATTATTAACCGAAAGTAATTTGTACATTTTCATGATTTTGACATATTTTGCTAAATTTTGAACTTTAAATGCTTATAAAAAAAAACTGTGACTATAGATTTTTAATATTTTTAAAAAGTCATTGTTTCAATATATTAGGATCCTAGTATTAGATTTTCAAGTTTTTTTACCGAACAAATAACATTTTATTGACATTCCTAGAAAAAAACAATAAAAAAATAGGAAACTCAATATGTTTGTAAACAGTTCAAAACAAATCAAAATTTTATCATGAATAGAAAATGATAATATAAATAATCAGTGAACATATTTTCATGAATATATGGTCATTTGTTTTAGAGTTACAACAAAAACCAAAATCAATTTTGTTGAAATCCAATTTTGAGTAAAAATTCCCGTTTTCCCTTAATTTTTCTTTTGTTTTTCCCTAAGAATTTTAAACCTCCCGAATGCACCAACTAGATTCACTTTCCCATAGATACTATAGTTATTGTAAAATCAATACATTCATCATAGCGCTCAGAATCTAAAACTGTTGAACTATAGTCTATTCCACGAGAGAATAATCAGTTTCAGATTTTTGCCAGTACTGTGTATCCTCCAACTATCCAGTGTTAGCGTGATCACGTGGTTCTCAATGCACCAATCGAATCATTTGTGATGCCCAAAAAGTGATTATTCTTAAGTGGAATAGAGTATAGAATATAGATAATTGTGTAAGAAATATTACTTCGGTGAACTATGGAAGGTCACTTTCTACAATTAAAAATATTTTAAGTCCAAATTGTCGAACGCTTTGTCGAAGTATGTGATGGTAAATTTTAAATCAGTTATTAGGATATAATTATTGAATATATAATATCATCAATCAAATAATAACATATATTTCTATAGCCTTACTAGTATTCTAGTACTCTATAGTCTATAGTCTTCTTTATATTATTAATTGGAATTAATATACTATATAAGAATATTCTGCTAAAAGCAATTTTAATGTAACCGAATATTAATTATTAAACATACTCTTTTTGGTGTTAGCATTGATCCAACGAAGAATTCATTATCTCTTCCAGGATTCCATTTAGCTTTAAATACAGAAAGCCAACGTCCTGTATGATTGTTATGTGGAATTATTTTTATGGGTTCTAAAAAATAAAATTTGAATTAATATTTATCTTGTCTAACTAGCACTGGTGCACCTCAAATAAAGTCACATCAATTGAGTAAAATATTTTTTTAGTATATAAATGCTAATTTTTAGTGACTAGTAAAGATGCAAAGAGATGCATGTCAATTGATAAAGAACAATATTTTGCGTAAATGCTTATTTAGTCATAATTTTTTAGTTTCTAATACAATTAAATTTGATATGTAGAAGCTATGCATACATTTTTGATAAGCAAAAAAAGATTATTCGATTAAATGGTACAAGAAAATGTTCAAACTGTGTAGGTGGTACGCAGAAATAATAAGGTTAAGAACCGCCGCACTAGGGAATATCTTGCTTTACTTAGAAATTGGGTCTAGGTGGGTAATTTCTATTTTTTGTTCTGCCACAGTATTTTTATAATTGGAATATAAAAAAATTATTAAACATTTTAAAGAAAACCATCAAGGTCTTTAAACTTACTTGTAGCATTTGTAGTTAATCTATCAGTATTAAAGATTCTAATGTTGTCATCATTACATGTAGACACCATCTTAGTACCAGAGGCAGAAAAAAATGCACTTGTCAATGCTCTTGGATGCTCAAATTGTAAAACTGGATTAATTGATTTGTCAGTCATATTTCTTATGTCCCACAAGGAAACCTCTCTATAAGTATACATATAATTATATTTTTATTTTATTGGTGAATGAAACAATTATCATTAAGATATATTACCTACTATACTATAAAACTGAATGTTTTTAAAATTACATTTAAATGCTATCATTTTAGAAGTTAATATAATATTATAATAGCAATAAGTAATTACCCAATTCCAGATGAAGTTAAAAAGTGATGTTTATCCAATGGGTGGCATTGAACTGTACGCACAGATCTTTCATGGCACCATGCAGTGTTAATAATTTTATCTGGTGTTCTTGTGTCAACCAAATCTACATGACCAGAACCTTAAACATTTAAATAAAAATATTGATATATCATGTGTAACAATTAAAAGGTGTCAGGTGTAAGAACATACCATTTCCTATGAGAAGATTTCTTTCAAATTCAGAGTGCCATGTGGCATGATTCATTTTTGAATTACTTTGACCTTTCCATTCTGTCTTATAGATCTATTTATTTACATAGTACAACTTTAATTGACTTAGTTACAGACAAAAATCATAAATTCTATCTGAAGTGAAAAAATGTTACTGACAATATCAAAAGTTCGTTTAACAATGTCACCACATCTGACCGACCCATCATGACTAGTTGAAAATAACTTGTGAGGATCCCATGTGCAAAATGAAATGCAATTAACAGGAGCATCATGAAGTCTATACTCGCGCATTTCTGAATTTCTATTGTTGTACAATGCTATAAAATTGAATTATTACTTATGACTTATGAGTTAACATATTATATTTACAATACAATTATTGTTATGTGATTAATTTCATAATAAAAATATTTAACAATATTTTTCCTCACATATGTTTCCTCTCTGGTCCCCTGTAGCAACTATTAAAGAAGTATCCGAGGGATGAATAGCAAGAGAGTAGATACGTTTTTCACACACTTTTATTGATGGTGTATACATATTAAGACTTTTTAACACATGAACAAATCTAAATATAAATAAAATAATGTTCAAAATATTAATTAAAGCTCCCTATTTTATGTGCACACGCTTTTATGTATTTACGTGAAATTAAAATTGACTATATAAAACCGTGTACAAGTGCAAAAATGGACAATTATTACATGGAAATGTATACTCACGTATTTTAGAGGTTTTAATAATATATACTTTATAATTATAGCCATTTGGTACACAAATACAAGAGTAAATTAATATTGAAAGTCGAGACATTGACATTTTTGTCATAATGGATGTTATTTGCTGTAAACTTATTTTATCGTCCTATACGAGTTTAACGATCGAATTAGTTATGGTTATACTAGTTTGAGTGTGTTTCTGTCGTCTTATAGACATTATTAAGATAAAAATAAGAATCCGCTATTCAGAAGTTAAAGCATTGAAAATTAGTGAAAATGTCCCTTTATTATAATTAATATGATGATAACTGTTAAGTTATAAGCAAAAGTCAAAAAGATTAAAATGTAAAACAACCAATAACGATCTATTTTTGACTTTGGTATCTAGGGTTTTTCATAACAAGTTCCCCCTTCCCCGCCACGCACTGTACCACGGCGAGCACTGAATAGTGAATGGTCACTTCCCATTGGCCATGGCCCATGGGTGGTATGTCGGTTGCAACCATAGACTTATAATATAAGATTATAAGTCTATGGTTGCAACACGCAATAAATAATAACAATAATAATTTGATTTCGTTGGTTCAATTATCGAACCAAACTATTAGGTATGTTGTTCTGTTCGGTTTGGTTCGAAAATCGAACAGTTCGTAACACCTCTAATTATGGGAAAATATAAACTATTAATAATTAAAAACTTATTGCATACTTATGACTTGGTAACAGATGAAAATCTTTAACAGCTTCTTTAATGGCTAAGTCATCATTCAGTTTTTCAACAAAATCAGAATCTTCTTCTGGTATTGATATCGAACCTTAAATAAATAAAATAATCTTAATATATAATTACATTTTACAACAATGCATTTGTTAAAATATAATTAATAATAAGTAAAGTAAGTTTTCTTTACAGGCACACAGTACGGCGATTGCGGTGAAACAGATCATAATTTATTTTTTATACGTAGCTTACAAAGAGAATACATAGATTGTGTGTCGCATTGTCGGTACTTATTTTACTGATCATTTTTAAACTTGGATAAAAAGTATAATATGTAATCAGTTTATTCTGAGCATTCCCGTACCTATCCCATCCTAACCAGTCACTCTTACATAGATTGTCGCGACAAAGGTTGTTATCGGGTGGAATCGGTGTCAAAAATGGCTGTGCGAGCGGATTATTTGGAGGAGGAAAAAACATTTAGAGTTTGGACTATTTAAGTGTTAAACACACAAAAAAATAATAAAAATAGAGTAGTTTAAGTATATAACCATACTAACTTTGATCTTTAAAATTAGTTTCATATGAATCATAATTCTTAGAACTTTCAGAATTGTTAAATATTGATTCAGATTCCCCAGGGAGATGATAATCTTGAGGTGCAGACAAATTGGCTATTCTCAATGAACGTCTCTCAGGTTTTCTAAAAAAATATAATATACATTAGGAAGTTGAATTACAATTATTTAAGTAATTTGATCAAATCATTTAATCCTTACAAGCCTGTAGTTTTAGGTTTAGCTTGTTTAAGTGGTGTCTGTTTTTGTAAGCAATTTACCAATGTCTTTGCAGCCTGATTTACACCAAGTATACTGAAATATTAATATAGACAATATTAAATCATAAAAAATTATAGATGAACTACGGTTTAAATTGTGAAACATAATCATAATTCATGTTATAATTCTACAAAGTAATACACCAAGCATGCTTCCAATTTCCCTTTAATAATGAATATATTGAAATTTACTTCTGATTTTTAGAATTTTCAAGTACTTTTTTTAAATAGCTAGAATATTGTACCATTAAAGGAGTGTCGTAGGTGTCTCACTTATCTAATAAGAATCTTTTTTTTTTCTTGTAAATTGTTAAAACGATTAAGTTTTAAAAATGTTGATGTACCTAATTTGAAATGCAAGCAATTACTTTTTATGTTATTATAATTTTCATTATTAAGGATAGTTGATTAAGATTTTGGAAGATATGATGAAAATAATAATAATTAATTAACATTTCATAGGTAATTTGTAAAAATGTTCTGGGCAAAATAAATACCTAGGTACCTACTGAATTAAATAATTAGGTACCTATATCTATAGTAATTTATATTTTTGTAAAACTATTTTATGAAATATTATCCTTAGTATATTATACATTTTAATAAAATAGAAACTACTCATTTAAGTTTTGATTAAGATAAACCAAAATGATAAAACAAAATTATCAGCCTAACAATTCACAGTAAAAGGATACTTTTGTACCAAAGGACACTTCTTAGATGTTTTAAAAATCGAAGTAAATATTGAAAATATGGTCTTTTAATAGGTATCCCATTATGGGCAAGTTCTAAAAATCATTATTAAAGGATTATACGGAAAATGTTGGTTAGCAGTCTGAATCACACATTATATTATATATTTAGTATTTACATATTATTCAGCTCGGTTATTATTTTAAGGATTTTGATTTTACATCATAATAGAATACCTAGGACCTTGGACCAGCTAAACTTTAAAATACTTGTTTAAAAGCAACAAAATAATTAACGATTGGCTCAACATTTATATTACATGTAACAAATGAGGAAAATATTATTCAGCAAAAATAACTTACTCCAACATTTCTTCATTTTTTTTCATTCTTTTTTCTCTTTGTTGTTCATATGTTAAATTTTCATCTTCATCGTCAGACATACTATCAATTTCATCCATTTTTGAAGGCGATAAGTTATCGATTTTAATCATCTTAAAGAATTAAACGCCAACTAAAAATATGAAATAGACTATTATATAGGAATATAATAAATATTGTTTTGCATTATTTAACCATAATAAGGTTAAAAAAACATATAAAATACAAAAAATGTTAGCTGTGTACTGTGTAGGTACGATTATAAATGGAAAAATAACATTAATCATTTCTGTTAATAATATTAGACGTGTCGTAAATAATAACTTATAAGTCAACTATGTGAGTAGACAATTCATCAGCTACATGTACATTTAAAAATGACTCAGCAGTATTCAGTACCTAAAGTCAGTTCAAACTTTGACAGTTATACCGAAATTAATACTTTCATATTATTAGACTGTTAACAGGACGTTACATCGACATTTGTTGTCTCCGTCTTTCAAGTGCGTAACATAACAAAAAGTACGCTCAGAAAATCACGATTAGCTTCATTAGTTTAAAAATTAGAGTGAATTGACCTCTTATAAAATTAAGAGGTAAGATTATTATCTAGGCAATGTCATGGACTTTTTATTACATTTTAATTTGAAAGCGAGTTATGAGTATTTTAAAATTATGAATTGTTTGTACACCTTAATATACTCATACTCAACTATTGGGAAGTAGCAAAATATAGTTAAAGTTTAAATCATGATAAAGTAACATTACCTTATTTAAGAGTAAAGACCATCAAACCTTATCATGGGTTAATGCTTAAACTATTCCACGAACCACGGCTATTGTGAAAAAGGATTTCTTCGATAGCCGTGAACATGAGATATTTTTTACTGTTGCTGATCGTGAGCTACTCCGTAAGTCGAAAATCTGAAAAGTGAAAGATTGAACTTGTAAAAATCTAAAACGATCACCAAAATACCATTATTCACAACATTATGAAAGCCAACTAACCTAAAATTATTGAAAAATAGCGCGAAAATGTACAACCTCCCAGATATTCTCTCGGCGTCTATTTTGTTATCTGTTCAATGTTTATCAATATCAACAAAACACAGACGACAGACCGACACAGTCAAGCGTCACAAGCAAATAACTTTACTCCGTGTTGTCTTACTCGTGACCATCGGTGTCGGTGTGGTCTGTACAAGTAAAATATACCCGATGGAAGTTGAATGTTCGTCTCCGAAGTGGAACCAAATAAAATGGTATGTAGAACAAAATTGTTTTGTACAAAAAGTGTGCCGATTTTACTACAAATTGTGTGCTGGACCCTGTACATTCAGATACACCCAAAAGTTAAAACCTGTATGAAGTTCACTATGTGCATTATGCATCACCTTTTCTTATTCGTGTAGAAGTTATTGACTCATGACATGTAAATAATCAATTACAAAACAACACGTAAACTATACCTATTGATAACTGTAATTAAACCATTTTTTTAATTGTCATTTGTAGTCATTATGGGCTATGGACTCATTGCAATAGACTTTCATATAATTCATAACAAGTTATACAAATATTTTTTTTTTATACTTTAGCAAACCTACTTTCAACTCTTGTGTGGTTATAAATTTCTTACTATTCAGTTTTTGGTCTTTGCTTGTTATTGTTGTATCGCCGGACGACCAGACAACCGTGTTAGCTTTATTTTTTAGGAAGTTCTGTACGCGATTTATTAATAGACAAATAGTAAATAAAGCTTATAATAGTTAAATTTAATAATTACCTATTTTATTATAATATTATCATGATATCAACTTGTTGCAATTTATTATACTATGTCTAGTTGTAACCGTTTTAACTGCATACATTGAATCATAAATATATTTTTATGTGATACAGACTACAGTATTTATTACAGTCATTCACTTTTACAACAAAAACATTCAGTTAAAACTAATGAAATAATATGTGACATGTTTAAAGAGCACCTAACAATTAAATGACCCTTAGAAAATTGTTTTAGTTTTTTTTTGTGTTTAATTAAGTATATTTAATTAATAATTAAGAAAGAATAATTATTACTTAACTGTGATTCTATTAATTGTAAATAACATATTGTTTTTAACTATTTCGTTTTATTTAAAATTTGTGTTATGGTATATGTTATATGTTTATGTTATTATTACCTATAAAAAAAAATGCCAGGGTAAAACAACTGTCACTTGTAGGTCGTAGGTGGGTTTATAACAAACAAGTATTTATCCAATTGTATTTGTTTTAAATAAGTATGGTTGTTTTGCTATAAAACTGAATACAAAACCTAAATATTATATTCTCATTTAAATCAAACTGGTAAAAATGCATAAAATTAAATACCATATAGGTGATCTATAACTGATAAAGTGATAACTAATTTGCATTATGTTTTGCGTGTGTCATATTATGTATGTTATTTTATTTTCTAGATAATGGTTAATTTAATCAAGTTATTGGCAAATTTCAATTTCTGATAGCTTTTACCTAATAATACCTAATTATTTTACATTTAACGAGTATTTTATTTACATGCAATTTATATTTAATAATTAAATCCATATGTTTCTAGGTGAAATATTGGTGATTGCTGATGGAAATAGTGATTGTGTTCCATTTTTAAGAAACAGAATACCTGGATATAAAATTCATTCAACAGTACTCGAGAGCTTTCAAAAAATATTCACAACCGTAAGCTTATTTTATAATTAAAATATCTGTTCAAATTTCTTGTGTGGTTCAATTATGTATGAACCAGAAGTTTTTGAAGAAGATTTGCTAATTCCACCTGGTGAAGATGTTGCTCTTCCTCCAGCCCTTGAACAAGCATTGAACAATATTCAGACAACAGAATATTCACAAGAAGATAATACTGAAGATGTACAGCCTATAACTGAAGAAGTTGAGGATGATGAAGATGATGACGATGATGATGAAGAAGAAGAACAAGTTGTTAAAATGTCTACTAAAGATCGTAAAGTAGCTAAAAGAAGGAAGAAAAAGTATAAGAAGAAAAAAAAGAAGCAGTTGAAAAATCAGCAAAAAGTAAAAGAAACAACATCTTCGGACAAAGAGAACAAGGTTGACCAATTAGATATTGAGGTTGAATACATACAAGAAACTTTAAGTGTGTTCAACCTTATACCTATGTATAGACAGTATGCTAAAGTGTTTGAGAATTTCAAAATTCCTGAACCAGAACAAAAACCAGCAGATATAGATGGTGTTCAAGAAGCTACTTTACCCAGTTTGGATTTAAAGAAAGTGCCTAAGCTCCCTGAGCAAGAAGATGATGATGACCTCAGAGATAAAGATGGAGAAAATCAGCAGAAGGGCCCTGATAAGTTGTCAAGAAGACAATTTAAAAAGGTTACTCGTTTAAGTGTAGCTGAACTAAAACAACTTGTTTCTAGACCAGATGTCGTAGAAATGCACGATGTGACTGCCAGGGATCCTCATCTCTTAATACAGTTAAAAGCACATCGTAACACAGTACCTGTACCTCGCCATTGGTGCTTCAAACGTAAATATTTACAAGGCAAACGAGGTATTGAAAAGCCACCATTTGATTTGCCTGATTTTATTAAGCGTACTGGTATCATGGAAATGAGAGCAGCGCATCAAGAAAAAGAAGACGAAAAATCATTAAAAAATAAAATGAGAGAAAGGGTTAGACCCAAAATGGGAAAGATAGATATTGATTACAAAAAATTACATGACGCATTTTTTAAATTGCAAACTAAACCAAGGTTGTCTCTTCATGGTGACTTGTATTATGAAGGCAAAGAATACGAGACTAAACTTAGAGAAAAGAAACCTGGTGATTTAAGCGCTGAATTGCGTACTGCATTAGGTATGCCAGTTGGTCATAATGCTCACAAAGTTCCTCCACCGTGGCTTATCGCTATGCAACGTTATGGTCCACCACCATCTTATCCTGCTCTTAAAATTCCTGGTCTTAATGCTCCCATTCCTGAGGGATGTTCTTTTGGATACCATGCTGGTGGTTGGGGTAAACCTCCTGTAGATGAACGTGGTCGACCTCTTTATGGAAATGTGTTTGGTACACCATCTGATTATGATGAATCCCATGTAGCTGAAGAGCAAATTGATAAATCTATGTGGGGAGAACCAGACTCTGAATCAGATGCAGAAGAAAGTGAAGAAGAAGAAGAGGAAGAAGAAGTGAAGGAAACCGAAGAAGTAGCAATTGACGCTAGTGGTATTGCCACACCGGTTGCTGAAGGCTTAGCTACACCATCAGGAATTATGTCTGGATTACCAAGTGGTTACGAAACACCTGAATATATTGAATTGAGAAAACGTAAGATTGAATCTGAAATGGAAAGTAGTGAGCAACAACCACTCTACCATGTTTTACCAGAGAAGAAGGTAGACACTGTTCGTGGCTCTATGATGGCATCTACACACATGTATGACATACCAACTGCCGCGGCAAATAAACCTGGCGAAGTTGAAGTCAGTTTAGATCCATCTGAATTGGAATTAGCTGGAGATGTAGAAGCTATGGCAGCTAGGTATGAGCAAAGAATGAAGGATCAACAGGGCGGGGAAGATGATGGCACCGAGACCGAAAAGAAAAAAGGACAAAAACGGAAAGCTGCTCAAGAAGCAAAAACAAGCAAAAAATATAAAGATTTCAAATTTTAAACAAATAAGATTAAATTATACCTTGTGCATTTTAGAGATTATTAAAACATTGTTTATAAATCATATAACTCTTTGTATTCAACTATTTACTCACTATAAAGTGTAAAAATTATCTTATCATTGAATTGAATTGGTGTAAAATTTGTACTGAACTTAAAATGAAATCCGCTTAATAAAAAAATATTTAGAGATACATGAACAATATTGAATTATGGTTACAAACTCAATCATAAATATGAATACAAAAAAGATTTTATCACTGTTATAAATAAATTATATTTGTGGAAAATAGAAACAATGAAAATATTATAGCTGTGTGGAAATAATAAATATTTATGCAGAGGAAATCAACTCTAAAATAAGAGGGTGATACCTAAATGATTTGTTATACAAGGCATAATTAATTAGACATATTAAGTGTTCTATCAAATTATTGTGATTTAATTATATATTTTTTAAATTTTTCTTTCAAGTTTTTATTTAAATAAATTTTAAATATATACATCTACATATTACTGGCGTAGCTTTACATGATATTCAATATATATGTTAATTCTAACTTTACCAGTTTGAAATAAGTTATAAATGTACAGACTGCCTTGTGTTTATTTTCAGGTTTTGACTCTGAATACGCTTTGGTGAATAACGTCGGAATATTTTACGATCCATTCTATCGGACTGGAGACGAATTTGATGTAACGTTTCAGACAAATTATTTAGGCAAGACCACCTTCGAACTCAATATCCTTAGTTTATAATTATGTTGAGCATCGTTTAGTCATATACTTAGTGTTTGAGTCATTATTTTTGGTATAGTATAATCGCAGAGGCAACAATAGGTTTATAATTTTACTTAACTTTTATTAGACATTTAATACAAAGGTTGGGATCGAGTTAGAATTGAATGAAACCCCGCTTGAACTTATTTGTGCGTTCCAGCAGACAGGCCATCAAAGTTTCCTGCAAGGCGCAAGACGGCGGTAACACCTGCACAAGCTGTCGACGACTATATCTCTCCCATAACCTTTTTTTCAATGTTTAAGATCTGATAACCATAAATTACATTTTTAATAATCAAATGCTAAATAGTGCATGTTAAAAAATCAGCCATATTCCTACTATTCATCCCCCCCCCTTGACAAAATTATTTGACCACCACTAGGTAGGTACTGTATATTACCTATATAATTTATTTATTTTAATTAAACGGGTTAAACAACCCAGTTACATATTTTATAAAAATAATTTCCAATGATACAGATGTTGATTAATCACAAAATTTATGAAGTGCAGAGAACAAAATAAAATATGGAGTACCTAGGTATTAAATTGAAAATTAAACATTACGAAAATGATAAATTGTAATACAATGCAAGGATAACTTAATGCGGTCTTATTTATTACTTTATTAGTACCTATACACTTCTCAAATCCGTTGTGCACACTTCCATTTTCGACTACTAACTTAGTGTCGGGGTTCACTAAAAATAGGGGCTGCAGTGGGTAGCTGGGTTATTGCCGGGTATCGGCTTGGATTGTAGGACGGAATAGTGAATGAGTTGCTGAGTAGGTAAAGGTTTTCAAATTTAAACCTTCAATTTGTCGTTGGGTAGGTGGGTGGGTGGGCAGGGTCTTAACAGGACTAGCGAAGTAAAATATCTCGTGCCACTGCTTGCTCATGTAATGGGAATAGTATGATCTCAAAAACATCACGACCAAATATTTTATGACTCACGTTAGTACATTGCTCATGCCTTATATAATAAGTATATATTACAATATATTGGCATACTGCATTTATTTTATCGAAGTGACGAAGTACACTCATTTCAAAAATATTTTTTAAGTCATTTTAAGTCGTTACGGAACAATGTTCTAGAAAATAAATTTTTACTTTCTTGAACGACAATAAACATTTTTTTTTATCCCTAAGCAGACTATTTTTCGAAGTATTTATTGATGTATAAAAATTAAATTTTGGACGAGTAGGTAATATGTTTTAAGTAGGTGCCTACCTATATTTAAAGTATAAATGAGCTGAGTGGAGTGACCACGAGTGCCTCGCAAAATGTTGGTCCTGTACTTGACACATCAAAATTTTAAATACTGATGAAGTAAAAATAATTAACTGCTACTCCGAAATGTTATGTTTGTAAATCGAAATACTCCAAATATTACTCTACTTCGAAAAAATAAATTTAAAAATAACCATAGCGATATTATGTTACTTTTTATTTTTCGCCTACAAGGAAAACCTATGAATCATAAAATATGTTTTTGTCAATAAGTAACCATAACAAAAACCTTAAAAAAAAAAACAGAAATATCTGTCAAAAACAAAAAACGTACATCCAGCCCAATAACATATTTATGTTACTTTTTGTTGATAAAAATATTTTTGCTCAGTCAATAAACTTAAAAATCTAATGCAAAGTTTCTCATAACTCATAAATAGTTGTTAGTGGAAATTAAAAAAAAAAGTTGAACGTAATTCCGAAATACTTATTTATGAGCGTCTGATGTTAGACATTCACTCGTGAATATTAACAAAATCTCATAGGAATTTTCTTATTTTTTTGTGATTCAAATAGACTAACAATCGAGAGTACTTGATATTTTTATCTAATGTTTTTGTTTCATTATTTTCTATACATGAAAATTAAAAATTTTCAAAATATTTTGAGTTATTAATAGACGTTTTAATTTTTAGGTTTCTACAAATTTCAATAAATTTATTTATCTAGACACCTACTATACAAAGTACATCATCAGTACCACTTGCCCACTTTTTATGTATATACCTAATATATTAGTACAGGGTGCACTACCTTGTGATTTGTTTTAAAAATTATGAATATATATCCCTCCCCGCCACAATGCAAATTCCTGTCTACGTCACTGGTTTACAGTAAGTTCACCTTTAACTCTGTGTGTCTGTCTATTATGCACTTATAAGTACTGTGCTTTGACATGTCTGGTATGTTCTTAGCTGTATAATACCTATTTAATAAAGGTTTTTAAACTGTTTCTATTATGTAGTATAATATAGGTACTTGTTGTATTACATTGTACTGCAGGTACCCAAATATCATAATATTATGCTTATGCATGTTGAGCTCATACGATCACATTAAGAAAAAAATTAATCCTAATGATGGCGACGTGCGTGTTTTGCAGGAACTGCGTGAAAATCTTGCGGATTCAAAGCTTGCTTGAGGTCCTCGGGCGAACCGTGACGTCTGCGCAGGAATGAACAGGATTCCCGTTTGCGAGGTGATCGACCAGCGTCCGTTGGCCGACAACGATGAGACGCCGCCGCCGTTTTCCGTGTTTCGACCGCTGACCGGCGACGAATGCTCCGTGGCGCTGACGGACGTGCGGCTGCAGGCCCCGTTGACCGACTGTGGCCCGTCCACGTGGTTCGACGGGACGGACCGCACGCTGGTGTTTGTGCTCGGCGAAGCGGACTGCATGGTGGACAGGGGCCTGGAATCGGTGGTGGCCGGCATGCGGCCCGGCGAGCTCCGGGAGTTTTGCGTGGGCGACGGATGCGGTGGCCGCGTCGACGGCCGCGTCCGGCTGTCGGCCGTACGGAAGGCGGCTGGCGGAGCTGGTTGGCGCGGCGACGACAGGCTGAAACTGACGGAGGCGGCCCGACACAAGGACGTGGGTAATCGTCTGTACGGACAGGGCCGGTACGCGGACGCGTTTCACCGGTTCAACCGGGCGGCCAGGGCGGTGCTGTTCGTCCGCAACGTGGACGCTGTCCGCGGCGACCGAGATGCCATGTACGCGGTCGTGTGCAACAACATGGCCGCCTGCCAGCTGCGGCTGGGCAACTACGAGCACGCCCACCGGCTGTCCGGCAAGGCGCTGGCCGTCGAACCGAACAACGTCAAGGCCCTGGTGCGCCGGTGCCAGGCGTCCGCCGAGCTCCGCATGTTCGACGGCGCCCTGGTCGACGCCGTCCGTGCCCTGGACATCGAACCCGGCAACGCGGTGGCCGAGCGGTACCGGGACGTGGCCGCGCGCGGCGTGGACGCCCAGAACGCCCGTTACGGCGACATGGTCAAGAAGATGTTTGCCTAACCGCCGCGTGTGCGTACGTTTTTATTCGTGCCCATCATGACAATGCCGTCTAACAACAAAAATGATACGTACCTAGCTACTTTTACCTATAACAATTCCTTTATAACTTGACGTTCAGTGAGTAATAAAGACGTTGTCCATACGACGTGTGAGTTGTTTATTTATTATTGTTACCTATATAGGTCAACGAATCAAAAATAATGTCATTATTATAATAATATTATATGACCTATAATGACCTTTCGGAGTTTTTGTTTTTGTGACTGCTTTGGTTATTAGACTCGGGTATCGTAGTCTCCTGTATAGCGGCATGTAAAAATGTTACACCTATAGCTTACCTACATTTGAGTTTAGTCGTATAAGGTAAGTATACTGCTATTATATATATATAGTGGTACCTGCATTCGACACTCGTAATAGTAGGTTTAAGGTTATTACTTATTAGAATAGGGTTTGGAATGTTTGGATTTCAATGCATTTGCATATTTTTTGGGAATATTAAGTTACACGATGCTTCCCATGTTACAAATGTGTGTCAAGTAGGTACTCCATGTTCTAACACAATATTTTTTAGAGCATTTTTTTCATTTTAAGAAGATTTTATACTTTTTAGGGCAGTTGTTATGACATTTTTTGACCTATTTCTCGTATTATGACTAAATAAACTGACTTCATTGAAATATGAGAACTACAAAGCATTACGAAGTATAAATTATTTTCATTTTGAACTTAAATCAGGTATTCAGGTAACATTTTGAAAATATTTTGATTCGTTTTGAACTGTTTACTGACATTTTAAGTTTCCAATTTTTTTAGTTTTTTTTCTATGAACATCAGTACAATTTTACTTGTAGGGTAAAAAAGCTTGAAAATTGAATACAAGGCTCTTGTATATTGATATAAAGTCATTTAAAAAATTATAAAAATCCAGTCACAACTTTTTTTTTATAAGTAGGTATTTAAAGTTCAAACTTTGACAAAATACGTAAAAATCACAATATAATGTGAAAATTATTTTGAGTTAGTAATTCATAAAAATGTTTCTTTTTAAATTTAAGGTTTGAACATTTAACTCAAGATTCCTCATAATTCTTACGACCCTATTTTTTTCCAAAAAAAAAAATGTCTATCGAAAGTCAAATTAAACTTTTATGATCGTTTGAAGTTCAAATTTTTACAAGGTTGGATATTCACTCGATTTCTCATGTAGCGATTTTCTTATTTTGCTGTAATTTAAAAACGAATAACTGTTAATACTGGAAATTTACACCATATGCTTATTTTATCAATTATACTATACTTGATAAATGTCAATACAATTTTATTTGTTGGATCAAAAAGCGTGAAAATGTAATACAATACTCCTGATATGTAGTATCGTTACAATAGCAGCAGAAAAATATGAAAATACATAGGCGTACATTTTTTTCAAGTAGGTATTTAACGTTCGAATTCTGACTAAAAGAATCAAATATAAAAATGATTTTGTAGTTAAAATTTAAAATTTAATAAAATGTCAACTTTGATAGCTAAGGATTAAACATTTAAAACAAGGTTCCACGTAAATAGGTAAATAAATTACTTTATCCACAATAATATCATCAAATATTGAAATATACTTGGTAATATCATATACTGATTGACTGTCTTCGCTCAGAATCGTTTTTCGTATACAATGATATATTGATATTATACCATTGACTTAAAATTTAACACCACCCATTACAGTGATCCACTTGTAACCTACTGTACAGCAGAGCGACACCCACTTGCCCACCTTTTTTTGTATTTATAATTATAAACGTAGGTACCTACCTTTACAATTTTACATAATCATTTGAATTTATTTAATAAATTATGCAATTTTATCCGAGCCCTATAGTTAATAGTTATTACTTATTAGTGTTATTACTTAGGTATTGTTTGGAAGCATGCTTAGCTGTATGGCGCATGGTAGGTAAGTACCATATTGAACAAAATATTTTAATTTAATCAAGGTATTCTGAATCATATTGTCTGTTTTAGAATAAGTAACGACTTCAAATTATGTAAAATAACTACTAAGTTTATTTAGGTAGCTTAGGTACGACCCTATCATTCGTATAATATATTACTACGAATGTACGATACTATTTTTTGTTAGTACCTAGATAATTATATGAAATCTAATATCATAAAAATATTATTAAATACAAATACCTTTAAATACGATTTTATTCCGGGCTAGTTTTTACTCCATTAAATGCTGGTTCTAATTCCTAAACTTGTAAGTGATGTTTATAAATACAAAAAATTTCTAATTATTGCTTTGTTCCACACTTTTGGGTAGGAGCGAAGGACCGACCCTGTAAACTTGCTGCTATTGAATTAACAGAGCATCAACAGATTCAACTTTTGTTTTATAGCAACTTTTATTTGCAAATACATTATAACGTGATATAAGAGCACATGGCACACCGTACAAATAAGATATCTGGAGGAAGGTTTGACTTGAAAGTAGTTGCATATTTTGAAAATTAAAAGGGGTTGTTAAGTTGTTTTAAAAGATTGAGTTAAAATACTTTTATCCACCACCCAGGTTCTGCTTAAACAAGAAAAATGAATGAAACAATAGTATGTTTCTATTTTTTTTTCTATCGAATTTGAGTTTGAATATTAGATGATATAATAAGTAGATTATATACTACTTACATCAACATTTTTATGATTTAAGCTACCTAAAGGTTGAAATAAAAAAATTATGTGCTGGAACGGATTATGGTTTCATATTATTTAAAAGGAACTGATTACAAAGTAGATATTTTTGGTTTAGTTTAAATGCTTGGTTGATAAAAATTCACAGTATTAATAACTATATATAATAACTCATTAAGTACAAAATATGCTTCATTAAAAATATAGAACATACATTTAATCATAACATTATGAACACAACAACCTAAACACCCAAAACATTGACAATCAGTGTCTGACACTAAAAAAGTAATATGCTAAATACAAAACATCTGGTATTTTTAACATACAACTTGTACTCACATAAAATTAAAGTTGTACATTCACATTGTATTGGAACAAATAACATAATTTTGATTGCTCTATTTTTACATACAATTAAATACCATTCATTCAAATATGATTATGAATATTACAAAAATAAATAATATAACCCTTGTTTTTATTATAATTTTTTTACTATAACAAAAATCCAGAAAAAATAACAGTCCCGTAATTAACTTAACATCCATGGCACTTAAAATAGTAATATTTATGTACATACAATTTAATCTTAAACCCACAGTAAAATGGTTATTGATTTACATATATTTAGGCAATGTAATTAATTAATATATATAATTCTTTACCAATAAACCGTTGTGTTGAATGTTTTTACATAAAACTATAGTATAATCCAAAATTAACATAAATTAAAAATCGGAAATACAATAACTTAAATAAATAAAATTATTTAAACATTAGTTATTATTATTGCGAATACATTATTGGCGATTAAGGCATAACGGACCTAAAAATTAGCCGTATGTTGATAAAAATATTAAAACCAAATTATTATAGATGAGTATAAGAAATTTTAAGGCTTGGTTCTAGTCCCTGTGTTTTGAGCAATTTATCTAAGAAAAATGACAATTAAAATATATTTGGAAGACTAAGATGGGATTTTCTAATGAATAATTATCAAAATCAGATAATATAAAAATGATTATTGAATTGAATATGTCTATTAAATGAGGCAAAATGATTTAATACAATAGTTAAAACTAGATGTTACTTAATAAAAATTGTTATTATTTTTTGTAATGTTAAAATAGATCTATGGTAGAAATTTCATTTAAACAAATGTATTATTTGATTGAAAAATAATGAAACAATCTTTACGAATTCAACACAATAAATAGTATTAACTATCAAAACACATTAACATTTAAAAATGATGATTAACATAATGAATTTCACATACAAGTAGATAGGTATAACATTTTATATATATATATAAAAAAAAAATATATATAATCACAGAAAGTTAACATATGTGTGCCATTTAAGATACGACTTAACAACGTCATGAGGCAATATTATATCATGACTGTTTAAACCTATCGTTCATCTCGACATGGGAATTCATTCTTTGCATAGGCCTTTTTCCAAATGGTGACTGAATACCAGTAATAGGAGATGTTGTGTTATTCACAGCTATGTTGATTGCTTGGTTAGTAGCTTGTTCTAATCCTTTTTGAAGGAAAATTTCATAGCTTGGCTTCAGAAACTAAAACAATTTTAAATAATTAACAACTATTTTAAATTTTTTAACGATTAATATAAATACTTACATTGTCCCACATAATGTTAGCTGCATCATCAATAGTCGAACCTAGTTCACTATGTATTCCGCTATACCTGTAATAGAATACAAAATTCAAAATATTTGTTGAAACTCTATAAAGCATGAGGTAAGTGGTAATAAAGACTCAACAAAATATTAAAATTCATGAACCACAAGCATTGATCAAGTATTCTTGTTCTCTTTCATTGTCATCATTATCAACTATTGATGATTCAATATTCGAGCAATGTGAACCAGGGTATGGATCTCAAATAATCTTAGAAAATTGTTCAATAGTTACAGTTACTTTGTTGGCTATTTGGTTAAAAAATTTAATGAGAAATTTAAATGTAGTAACTGTTCAGTATATATTATTGAAATCTGATGAAGATGATACATTTAATCAACAAGAATTTTTAATGTTCCATAGAAACTACGACTCTCAATAGTCTGATTTTTATTAAATAGCCCAAAATATAATTTTAAGAAATTTGTTAGTTAGGCACAAAAAATATTAAGAAAACAGTAGAAAAATGAGACATTAAATAAAAAATTAACTCTCTTGTTTATATCAATTTATTAAACTTTGTCATGATCACTACCATTTCATTATTATCCATCTTATTAATTGTAAACTTCTTTGAGATTTTAATTGTAATAATTGAAATAAACTAAATCTTTTGAAAAATAACTATAACACACCCATTCAGTGTCTTGCTCAATTAAGAAGTACACTCGACATTTCGACCCTTCTATACAGCAGAGCGACTACCCGACTTTATGATAAAAATTCTCCATGGAAATATATTTGGTGACATTGTACGGACAGACAACATAAATCGCCTATCATTTCTCGACAATCTAAATTTTATAGTAATATTTTTTCAATTATAACACTTTACGCTATCTATTGATACAGATCACGATAAATTAATAGGTTTCATTATTTTTCTACATCGTGGCCTATCTATGTATTTATGTCTTAATCAATGTCACAAGTATCAGTGTATCACTAGTACAAATGTACTATAAAACATTGATGAAGCTAATCCACTGTTTACTAACTGTTACAATTTATTTATGTCATTAATTTACCCTAAAAGTATTAACTTAGCTAATTTTAAATAACAGGTCAATACTGTACAGATAAAGTAAGTTAAGTAATGCATTACTATATGAGGTGTGTTCCATAAATACTAGAGACTAAAATTTTTACAAAAAAATTTAATATTATCAGTACCAAAATAATCTAGACATAACTTCCAGTATTTTCGTATACATTAAAAGTTGTTTTTTTAAACCAATTATTGATAGTTTGTATTCATAGTTAGATTTATTGCATAAAACCACAATTGTATGTTATTACGGTACTACAACACTAAATTTTTTTTTAAATCAATATATATGCTACTGAGACTTTTGACTTGATAAAGTTGTTTTGTACTTATTAACTGTCCGAGAAGTAGGCAATGAAGTTAGTATATAATTGGTTCTTGTCATTCAATGTTAACAGACGAATAGTGTGCACAAATTGAGTACCACAATTCTTAATAGTGAACATAGCATTAAAGTGTGTTTGTAAATGAAAATTTGAGCTTTTAATGACCAAAATATAATAAAATGAATTATTATAATTGATAAAACGTGGGTTTATGGATATTAATAAGAAACCAAAGTACAGCTGTCAAATTTAAAGATGTTAAAGAGACCATTTGTAATACAACTAAAGAACTAAAAACTTTTAAAGCTTTGGCGGAAATACAAAGATGTTTTCAACAGTGTCAGGACCACTAGATGCACTGTATAGAAGCTGAAGTACACTAATTCAAAGGGAATTCATTTAAATAAAACTAACAATACATTTTGACAGGGTATTTATTGAACACACCTGGTACACATTTTTTAAACTACAATTAATAAATATTTAAATAATTATATACTTGCCTTATATACGCCCACAATATAAGAATGAGAAGAGCAAGACCCATTATTAAGTTAATACCACTGGCTACAGAGTATATTCCAAAAAAGTTAAATAATCCAGATATGAAATAACAAGCAACTGCAACTGCAAAGAATACTGCTGGTGTACGTGCAGATTTAAATACGTTCTTGCTTTCATTTTGTGATTTAAATTTTAAGAAGTCTTCGTCGATATCCTAAAAATTATTTGAGGATTAAAATAGTTTGGTGATAAAAAGTAATAAAAAATGTTAGAGTTTTAGAATGTATATACTGCTTACACTTTCTAATTTAAATTTGTAAGAT
The DNA here is from genome assembly GCA_027563435.1 of Nasonovia ribisnigri. Lineage (NCBI taxonomy): Eukaryota > Metazoa > Arthropoda > Insecta > Hemiptera > Aphididae > Nasonovia > Nasonovia ribisnigri. The sequence goes on along the minus strand of JANEHU010002532.1, from coordinate 38,530 downwards.
TCTGAAAATTCATCACCACCCATTTTTCTTTTAGCAATGAATTGTTCCATTGCCATGTCTTTACTCTTAATATGTTCCTCATCTAGTGTGTTGTTATTCAAATATGGTCTGTTACCACCACAAATAGTATCCATCGTCTGGCGGTACACTTCTCGAGCAGATGCGACAGCAGATAAATTATTGGCTTCAGCCGTTGTCTAACATTTAATTATTATAATTATAGTTTTTAGCTTACTTTCTACAGACATTTTCTTAAACTTACAACAAGCATAGATTTTGGTTCCGGTAGTTCAGCTCCAGTAAATAATTTAATATATGCTTTGAAATACTGGACTAACTCTTTTGCTTTTATTTTTTGTCCACCAATTTCTTTTAAAATTAACTTGTTTGGACTTAACAACATTGGTATCATAGTAATAAGGTTTTGTTTGAACTCAGGTTCAATTTCTAAACAATAATACAAAAATAAATGTTTAATTTCACTAAATAGTATTACAGTTACAATTTTTATTACCTGAAAGTTTGCCATCAAAGTTGGGATTAGTAGCAACATTTAGACCAGGGTGAGGCATTAAATAACAACTGATATCAGAAAAACACGATTTAATGTGTTTTCTTAAAGACTGAAGTTCTGGGTGTTGTTTGTCAGATATTTTCAGTCTTTTGTCTAATATTGTTTGCCCTCCTTCTGCTCCATATTCAGCTTCATATGGAAAACTCCAATCTCTAACCAAGAACTGTAATTTCTGGAATGGTTTTGTACCAGAATCTTCTAATGCTAGACGACCATATTCGGTGAAAAGCTAAAAAAAAACCAGTATGTCAATTAGGTGAATTGAAATAACATAAGAAAAAACAATTACCTGTAGATGTTGCAAATCATCTTCTTGTATATTAAATTTTAGGTTATATATTTGGATTGAGCTAAGCAAAGTGCTTAATGCAAAGACTGTGGCACAATCTTTTACTGTACTTTCACTATCAAATGTACCTTGGGTATCTAGTAGTACAATGGCTACTTTTTCACCATCTTCTAAAGTGGCTTTAAATACTTCAGACCACATAAGTATACCCGTAGTATCTCTATCAGATCCACCACGCCATGTAAAGCCATCCAATGGCTTGTCATCTGAACCAATCCAATGTGCATCTTCTTTTATTAGGTTTAAATGATACTATAATATTATTATTTATTAATGTTTAATGATATTATAATTTTTAAGATAAGTAATTATTTTTTTTTGGATTATTTACTGTGGCTTTCATGTATCTGAGAAAAAAATCCATTAAAAATGATTTTCCTTTTCGGTAAGATCCAGCAACAGATACCACAACAACATTTCGATCTTTAATATCATCCCTCAAAAGAATGCTTTCAAGAGCTTCTTCATCGAGTATGAACTGATGATCTTCTTCAGCTAAAACTATTGGTACTGGTTTCCCAACATTCATACCATCTTGAACTTCTGCCATGTCTGCAAAAATGAAATAATGATTTTAAACAATTATTCTGTGTTATTAAATTAAACAGTAACCATAGGTAGGTAGGTATCTAAAATACTAAAATATATTGCAAATAAAATATAAATACCTACCTAAAAAATTATTTATGGACTGATTTGCAAAGTTGGAAAATATAATATTTGAAACAAGATTAGGAACCTATGACGGATAATTTTTTATTAGTGTTATTTTTTGTTTACATAAATTATGATAAGATATTAAGATTTACTGTATGTAGTTAACTTTAGAGAGTATATTGGCATTAACAATAAAACAGATTAAATTTGCATCTTTTTTATTTTGTTTTATTAAAAGTCATATTTAGTGCTTAAGGCTTTTCTAAAAGTACCTACTAATAAAATATATAAAAATTAAAATAAATTCATTGGTTATTCATCACCAATACAATAAATAGGTAAAGCTGTAGCCTGTAGGTATATTACAGTATGTTAAGTCAATAAAATTTCAATTAGGTAATAATGTACTACCTAACATTATCTATATCTATTAATAATATTATTTTTTTTCTTGTATCTTTGTTAAGTAATAACTTATATAAATAATAATTTTACCAGATTATTTTATCAAAGTGTTGTCAACAAAGAAATATATTTTATTATTTTACAAAAAGAACGCTAATAAATATCAAATATTCATAACAGTAACTGTTGTTTTTTTTTTTTATATCAAGTGATACCCTTAATTCAACTTTAAATTTAAAAGTAGGTACTTACCAACAGTATAAAATGTAACTACTGTTTAGGTTAGGTATTATGTACATTAATTACCATGAAATTACTTTTGAAAAAATGTGTAATGCTACTTAACCTGTTAGATTGTAGTATTGTACCTACTATGATTTCATGTAACCTTCTAACAATACAACGAGGTCAACAAAGAGGCATGACAAGCTGATTTTCTCCTACTCATTAATACCAAAAAATAAAATGTAGGTATGTTTCTATGACTTACTCAAAAAATAAAAATGTTAACTAAATTAAACTGTTAATTAATATACTTATTTAACAACTTCGGAACTAATAAAAATAATGATTTTAAACTTCTTTGAATAATTATGCACAAATTAATGGTTAAAAGCAACAATGATTAATGAAGGTAAAATAAAACATTTTGTTTGGAAGGAGCTTTGATGTGGAAGGAAGGCCAGATGACCTGGAAATGATTATTTGCCCAAATCCCAATTGGCCACCAGTCTGATGGTATTTTAAGACTTTAGAAATACATGCCAAAGTTTAAATATATGTAGAAATATATACGGACAGTTACAAAAAATATTTGCACCTTATTCAAAAATAATAGTAAATATAATAGTTAAATGAATTGTGTAATAGTTGACCTAATAGTCAAAGTTCCAAATATACCTAGATATTTTGAAAAATTTTAAAAATATTCAATTTTAATAGGTAAAAGAAAATATATTAGGTACTAAACAAATTAAAAACCATTAAATGTAATCAATTATAGATTAAATTGGGCTAATAATATCCAGATGAATATAAATGTATACAATGAGAACAAAGATATTGTAACTTAATGCTCTTATTAAATATGCAAGCATTTACCTATGCATTTTTTAGAGCAATGAAATATCAACCTAATCTCTGTATAATATATATACTTGAAAAATGTATAAAGTATGCTTTTAATAGGTATAAAAAAAATCACCCAATATTTCAAACTTACAAAGCAATAAACTAAAAAAAAACATGCAATTGCAACAACTTAAAAACACTTATGATGAGTAAAAAAAAGACAGAATTATATTTTTGATTGATATATTAAATATTTATACATTTAAATGACATTCTGAGTGTTATATTGATTTGCGGATTCAGGATTGTTCTAAGGGTAGATGGATTAAAAAAAAAACTATTTACATAACACAAAGGGGGAATCACCCTATCACCCATTCAGTGTCATCTTCAATGGTATTACATTTGCTTTTTAGTATTATGCACAGAAAAACATTACTATTTAGAATCTAGATGATATCTATTATACCTATTTATCTAGGTATATTATAGAAAACAAATTTTATCTACAACTATTCAATATCAGGTATGAAGGAAATTTTTTTTTTATATCAAAACTGTTAAATGTTGTGATTAATTAAGTACTTGGGACTAAAATAGTACCTATAGGTACCTATCTAACTTTAATAATTTCTAGTTAAAAATTACTTTGGTGGAAATATTCAAGGATTAATATGTTATTGAGTTCTTAACCTATGTACCTACCTAATGAATTTATTGATATTATTAAGATATCTAATACTTATTTTTTTTGAGATCAATACCTAACAATATAATTTCTAAAATTACTAATTAAATGTATCAATATTCAGCACACTAGCTGTTATCTAATAGGTAATTAAAATACATTATCACTGATTTTAAATTAAATTAAAAATAATAAATTATTGATTTACTGTAAAAAAATTCAAATTTATTAAGTTTGTATACAAGTATTTAATAAATTATTACTCAATGTGAAGAACTTTGAATTTATAAAAGAATTAAAATGACTACTTAATTTTCTGACAAGTAAACTACCTAGGTATTAATTTTTAAAAATGTTTGGTATAATTACGTTATCTACAAAACAACAATATTGGTAGAGTAAAAATAATGTGTTGGTGAAATTGAAACATTGTGATTGTTTTTGACACTTTTTATAGGTAGATAATATTACCTACATGAAAACAAAACGATTATGTACATAAACGTATGTTCTAACAGGTGACACAAGACCTCGCACAATGGGTACAAGAATGTTATTTGAATACAGAAATAATACTTATGTATAACAACGGCACTGTTTTATAGCAATGCTATGTGCCTATGTCTACCTATGAATCTGTCAGTTATCATTGGACTGTTAGTTTATTCAGTGATAACGTTTTTAAATAGAAGCACAAAAAAAGCAACTAATAACCACTTTTTTTAGAGATCCACTTTTGACGAGGATCTCGATAAAATGTGCATAATCATCTAATATTGCAGACACACCAATATTAGTAGCATCAAGAGTACAAACTACACAAGTAAATTAAGGGCATCACAGGGGGAAGGGTGGGGGGGACACTAAAATGGAATCCTAGCAAGCTGCCCACGGTAGAAATCAATTCCACCATCGTAGGTGCACACGAATATTTCGTGACACCGCCGCCGACATAGGACTCGTTTTTACGATTAATTATTGTATTTCATACTTGTTCGTGTTACGTGTGTAATGCATTTTGGACGTGCTTACCGGTCGTAGATGGGCAGCGTTCTGGGCACTCAGTCTGTCGGCTCTGGACGTGTAGAGTTTGACGAGCGCGGTGAAGAACCGAAGATCGTAAAAAAAAAAACGAACGAAAAACCAACCGGTATACAATTACTGTGCGGTAGACGTGCGGGCAGGGAATCGGAAATCGCCAATCAAAAATTAATAATTAAAATCACACACATTGACACGACACGATCGCATGCACACGAAAAACGGCAAGAGTCGCCGTAAATAAATCGAACGGTATTATCTCGAGCGGACACCCACTTGTTTCGGTACAACTGGCCCACGGTCGGAGCAGGGAAAAAAACAAACGTCTAAAGTCTAATGGTCTATCATTAAAAAAAACTTGTTTATCGCGTATTTGTGTTGACGGCTGCGCGGCAAATGGCATTGATGCGCGTGCGCACGCCGCACACGACGGCCGCGCGGAGAAACCGCCGCCGAAAACCGTTGACGTCACCACCGCCGCCACCGCGAACAGCGCCATCTGCCGGACGCACGAAGACCGGCCGTGTAATAATAATAAATAATAATAATATTCTAATTTATGGGATTTATGTAATCTTTGCAATATTTGCAAATTGCATTTAATAATAAATTATTATGTAGTAAACTCACGAGTTATCAAAATAATTAATGGCTATTAATGTGGTGCACTGTAAACCTGTTGTAACAATTGTGTTTACGTAATAATTCGATTTTAATGTTATTGATGCCATTGCAGATTGTGTAATTTGAATCGAACTTTATGTTTTTAATATTACATTAAATTTGCTATTTATATACCTGGTCAACAGAGCTTATATACATTGAAATATAATACTAAAATACAGTTCAACCGTGAACCGATCGACGTGATCATCGATCACCGCACGATTGATTTCAAACATCCGTGTGTGCAGACTGCGGATCAAAACTATTACAAGACATTGTAACTATTGTTGAAATAATGGCTTTAATATAGGCATTATACTATTATTATAGACTATAGAGCCATAGAGGTATTTTTACCTGGTTATTATTTCAACAGTTATTTTTGCAACTTGTCGTCCACACACCGATAGATGTCGCTTGCATAATGCTAGCGGAATAGAAAAACATAGCAAAATCGGGTCTTGAACGAATGCCGTGTCGAGACAGACGAGTGTTTCAGAGTTTTAAGTTTCTTTTTTTCTGCAAAACAGAAGAAAAAAACGTTCATCGATAACATTATAATATTATTTCCGTCAACAGTTGTCTACAGTGCCGGAAAAAAAAAAAAAATGATTATTTTTTACAACCACTCGTCGTTTTTGTCTGAGCCGGTAACGCAATAGAATTAATAATATTGTTATACACTAAAATAATTGACGCTGTAGAGTTCGATTTTTTTTTCCTTTTTTTAATTTTTAATGCCAGAAAGGTTATTAAAAATATAGCGCCCACGAAACAAGTCGTGTCTACATAATAATATTATCGTACAATATTTAGTTACCACTATAAAACCTCTATTCATAGATCCATCACTGTTTAAGATAATATTTTCTTTAAAAAATCGCAACTACGTGCGTTCATCGAATTTAATGTTGTCGCGTGGAGTGTGGGAGTGTGTGTATAATAATACGAGTATTTACTATTATTTATAATGGGTAGGTAGTCTTGCTATTATTAGTAACGTTTGTTGGGTGTGCGTGAGTCTCGTGAGACAGGAAGTCGTTTCTGTCTTGGACCGTCAATGACGAACCGAACACCACTCCTCCTGTTGCCAAGAATAATAATTTACCTTGTGAACGTTATGACGAACGATAGTGATTACTATTTAACCGATCGTTTTGCGTGTGCGTATTATTTGTGAGCAAAAACCGAAATTACAGGCGAACACGTTGTTTCGACGTGACGTCGTATCCTCCATCCAGTGGCGTGGCGACAAGATTTTTATGTAGGGGCGAATACATTCTTTTGGTACCCACCCACGCTCACAAATTATAATACCCCCCTCCCCCTCCTTAATTTTACTACACTCTTCTGTTCAAAAAAGTCAATGATAATGCCTATATTACGTGCTTTAATAAATTGTACTTGACCAAACCATTTTGTTCATGGTGTTCTTACTGTTCTTAGTGTTCATACCTATTCAATATCACCCCTGGGTGACCTACTCACCCAACCACCCACCCACCCTTGAAATTTACTAGGGGCGGTTGCCCCAAAAAATATCCTTCGCCACGCCACTGCCTCCATCGGTAATATAAAAACAATTTATCGTATTATCATACAGGCGGCGTACCTTATACTGTAATGTTACGTTTGAGAAGAAAATGATTTACACGATAATATACTTATCAGTATGTCACCGTTGAGTATACGCATTATTACACTCACAAGATATTACCCATTACCTGTACCGGTACGGCCGTACCGACAACGCGATCCTTTGCAACAGGTAAATGTTTTAATGCGGGGCTGTGTTTTTTTTCTCGAAAGACAGTGCCTGCGATCGTATTCGATTCGAGTAATATTCCTTATTTATTATTTTTAAGTACGTAATATGTCAGCACGCAGATAAGTAGTTATGATCCGCTTTGCGATGACGTTCGCACGTGATCTAAACTTAGCTCTCATACGAAATAAATGTGTTTTTCTTCTGACATTATGGAATAATTTTTTTTTTTTGAGGGGGGGGGAGATAAGCCGCATTTATTATTTATACGTAGGTTAAGCTTGGTAATATAAAATAATAAGTAGTTTCAACTATAATATAATAATTATAGTGTAGGAAAACAACTAAGAAGAACAACAACTATCTGTGTTTTGTCTTCAAAACCTTTTTTTTGAAATTATTTTTACTTTTAGGTAACTTACCCATTTAATAATAATAATTATTATAAATAACTTAATTACTAATGACTTTTCCAAGAATGCGTAAGTTTTTTTTATCGAAACAAATGATTATCATATCAACCTATACATTGTTCAAATATTAAAAACCAATTCATAATTTCAAGTAGGTAGGTATATGTATATTTACACAAACAAATTTGACGCAACTTAATATAATAAGTACTTACGAATTATTATTGTATTTTAAATAAAATTTTACAAATTAATTATAAATTATTATAATAAATTAATAACCAATAAGTTAATACAGGTATAAAATGATTATAGTATAGTGATAATAGTGATACCAATATACCTAACATATTTTTATCAATATTCATAATTTATTATTTGGATTTAAATTGTGCTAAATTAGATTAATTATAGACACAATGCTTACGATAGTACGAAAATATTTGTCGATATTTATTTTTATTTTGCGAATTATATACAGAATATTGCACTGCAATATTTTATTTTCAAGGAAACGTCAAAATTAAATCATAGGTATGTTTTAATCAAACTAGTTTTATTTAGGTAATATAATAGCTAGGTATTTAACGGTAAAAACAGCTTATAAAGTTATTCAAATAAAATAGACTAATTATTAAATTAAAAGTTAATAATATATTTTAATTTTATACATTTATTGTTGAAAACGTTGGTTCATTTTAATAAATAAATATTTTTTATCATAAATCTAATAACCTATTTAAAAAACTTTACTTTACTTTACTTGTAGTATCTGAATATGATCTTTAATATTAAATTAATTTTTTGACAACAATTAAGTAGGCTAAGTGTCTTTTTATGCAGCTAAAATATCATAGTATCGGATACCTTTAATTTAATATATGGGTAGGTAGCCATACATTTATTATTACAGAAAAAGTCCATTGGTATTTGTATTTTTCGTTGCAGGTATATATTTTAAAATTTAATTTCAATAATTAAAACTATTAGTAGCAACATATTATTTGATCACTTATATTAGGTACAAATGTAGGTATGAACATTAAAAATAAACATATTACCTACAACATTTTAAATAATTGTTTGATTTTGATTTAATAAAAATAAATGTTCATCATAATCTAAGTATATATTTGTATTAATAATTACTATTGAACTAGATAAAAAACAGAACCAAAGAAATTTGTATAAGATGTGTGTCACTTGTCTTGTTTCAATTAGAGATTTGTAATCCTAATGAAAAGCAAATCAGTCGTCTAGTGTAAAATACAATCTATTATCTAACACTTTTCACGTAAATAGTTGTACAAAATCCACATACTCTATTACTCTGATAGTCTGATCTCTGTTGAAAATTATACATTAATCTCTGTTGTATTCTGATTATTCTGGTATAAAATGAAATAATAATTATTCTTCGACCATTCTGGAAATAACCTATCATATAATCTTATAACTGAAAGACGTTTATACTATACAAATATTTTAGTAATTAGTATACAAAGTAAACTAAATACTTATATTAAACATTGTTTCATAATAATAGTCGATTGTTATATTTATCATTTCTTCAACACCAAAAACAACACTTACCCTTGGGAAACATAAATTTAGTGCCATAAAAATAGAAATGTTTATTCTGGAGACTTAAAATGTGTTTTTTTTTTTAATCACGGCAATTTGCACGGCCCCAAAGGATAAAAGGGCGTGTTTCAGTGTTAAGGGTAAAAATTAAAAATTCTAAAACAATTCCTAGCATTCCATGTGAACTATTTGTTTCCCTAACTACATTTCAGTTTCTATACACATATATATATATATAATACGCACGCACATGTATGAGGCTTAATTCGATTTGGCCGATTGCAGACTCGAGTTTGTTGGAAAGTTAATTGAATAACGTTCGTAAATGTAATATATGACACTAGTCTCTCAACCCTTTTCTGGGCTAAGCTATAGTAGAATAATAATTAGTTTCACACTTGGAAAATATAACTCATGTTTTTATTGTTTTGAAATAAATTTGAAAATATAGGTTTGTAAAATGGGATTGGAAGCTTAGAATCAATCTTTATACAAACATATACCTATGTATATATTTAATAAATAATGATATATTTAATATATTGCACAATATTATTATTTATTACTCGTATAAGCTATATAATCTGTAATTGAGAAATAAAAGGGCAACAATTGCATGCAAATACGATATACAACGTATTAATAGGTACTAAAAGTTTAACTATTATATCACTATAATATAAATTATATATAAAAATGATTAAAAAGAATAGGTACATCAAGAAAATTGCTAATTTATATCAATATTATGGTATAATAACTTATAAGTTCTATTTTCTTTTTAACTTTTTAATTTTATTATCTACCATAAATGGATATTATTAATGGTTCATTAATGAATACTTAGCAAATAATATTATGATTATACATTAACATTATAACTTATAAATTAGTTTTAATATTGAATTTAATTTTCATACACTGTATATTAAAAAATAAATAATATTTTTTATAAAATTAAAAATGAATTCTACAGTATTTATTTATTTATTTATTTTTTTTATTTGAAATCATCATAACTTACAAAAATTTAATCATAAAAATTATTCATGATTATCTATCTCTTTTAAGCTAAAAGCTTGTGTTAGAGATAGAGAGTAATACAGTCTTAAATAATAATTATAAACATAATATATAAGTATATAACAAATTAAAAACAAACAAAAGGAAACAAGTATATACAAATAGTAAACAAATTAAATACAGCAGTAGATTTTAAAATATTTTAAATTATTTGAGAGAACAACCAATTATACACTAACTTTTTAGTATTATTTTCAGACAGCTGAATATTTTTTTTTATACTGACATGGCATAGAGTTAAAAAACACAGGTCCTAAATAGTTGACAAAAGATTGACCAAAAGATTTGTATGGGTAATCCACAGGTATATTAAACCGTCTATTTTCTCTTTTGTCCGCAATATCTTGACCGTCAAGGCCTTTATTGAAATTTTTAAAGGTGAACAAAATAGCAAATTTTTTAAATAAAAATTTAACAGGTAGGACACCAAACTCTCTATAATTATGCGAGGTAGAACCTGATAAGGAATGTTTATTTAAGCAAATTCTAACTATATTATTCTGATTAATTTGTATTTGATTTAAAAAACAATCAGCCGATCCTCCCCAAATTAATAGACCATATTGAAGTATGGATTGGTATAACGCAAAATAAACTACACGCATTGTGTTTTGGTACCAGATCTTTTAATTTATAGAATTTATAGGTTAACTGACGTAACTTTCTTACCAAATTATGAATGTGGAGATTCCAGCGTAAATTATTATCAAAAATGATACCTAATTATCGCGTACTTGAAACTTCTTTAATAGGCAAATATTTAAGTCACTACAAATCTTACCATCGTTACATCTATGTATTTTAATATGATTAAGTGTTGGGAAACTTTTGTAAATTGAAAAGGTCATAAACATTGATTTATTTTCGTTAAGCGTCAGATTTCTGTCACATAGGATTCGGTATATATTATTTAATCCAACAGTTGCTATATGTATGATGAACGCCGGTACAAGTTTTATCGATAAAAAGCAAGAAGGTATCGTCAGCGTAAGAGACCACCAAACCATCAATAATTAAATCACTTACTGCGTTGATATATAATAAAAATAAAATTGTACCTAGAACGCTACCTTGAGGGACTCCATATTCAATTGAACCTACCTGACCAGTAATGTCATTGATCCTGACCATTTGTTTTCTGTTCGTTAGGTAGCTTTTAAACCAATTAAGCTATGATTGTTAATACCAAAGTTCGGAAAAATTTGAAATAAACTGTTATGACTGACAGTGTCAAATGTCTTAGTTAAGTCCAGGAACACGGCAATTACTTTATTACTGTTATCTAATTCTCTATAAATACATTGAGTTGTTTCCCGAGTAGCAATTTCGGTGCAGTCAATGTGTTAATATAATGTAAACGATGGTGCAAGGAACGGTGCTATGTCGGTTCAGTGCACTGTGTTTTTGGTCAAAATGAATACCGATTATTTACATGGGTTACACCGTGCCCTTTAGGTACTAGTTTCGGTTCAAATACCGTGCGACAGTGTAAACTAGATAACGAAATATACCGTGCCTTGTATATGCAACCTACCGTGTTATTACCGTGGTATAACACCGTGCATACACTGAACATTTTTTGTTTTATAACCGTGCCTTGTATATGCAAGGTACTGCGTTATTACCGTGGTATAACACCGTGCATACACTGAACATTTTTTAGTTTTATAACCGTGCATAGGTACACCCAATATTTTACAGTTCTTTAACCGTGCACACCCTGCAATTCTTTTATTTCATTCTATAATTGCCATTACTTAAGAGGACGCAACCTGGATATTTGTTGTCTCCGTCTTATAAGACGTGCATAACATAGAAAATTTACGCTCGGCGGATGACGTTTAGCTCATTTAGTTTGAAATTCAGAGTGAATTTCCTATTTCGACCTATTATGAAACTTGATGGTAAGAACATTATCTGTGTTCGTATGTTTGTTTTTTACGATTGTTTAGTTTTTTAGTGATTAATGAGCATTTTTAATTTACGCTATATTATATACGCATAACTTGCTAAAAAATGTATGTATCGTAAAAACAAACACACGAACACAGACAATGTTCTTACCATCAAGTTTCATAATAGGTCGAATCACTCTAATTTTTAAACTAACGGAGCTAAACGTCATCTAATTATAAATATAGTTTAAAAATTAAAAATAAGAAATTAATGTAAGTAATTTTAACAGTTATTGTTTTATTTTTAGTAAAAATGTAATTGTTTACATTTAAACTATTACTAACATATAGTTACTACCTGTTTACATCAAATATCTTTTTTGAAATGTAACAATATAATGCATAATTTAAACATATTTGTATAAAAAAAGTTTAAGATGATCTGTATAAAAATTATAATAATAACAACATATTATAAAGTGTAGGTAATAATAACAATTTCATAAAAAAAAATGTACTCTATATTACACATCACTTAAAACTATATATTTGAACTTGCAGCTGGTTCCGCAATTTTTTTGGGGGCATGTCTCAAGTAATTGTCAGTTACATTGTGAAATTTCTGTTCATCGACAGGAGTTTTTCTAAATCCGGATAATGTTTCTGTAACAATTTATTAAACTATTAAAATATTATCTCTCATATTTATGTTTTAACTTACCATAAATCACTTCAAAAAGCTTTAGATCTATGAACTTCCTTTTAGTTTTGCCTTTGTAGCTAAATTCACTTAGAAGTTCATAGTTGAAACAGGAGTTTATAGCTTCTTTTATTGACGCACTAAACGACGAGTTGCAACCAATTTTCACAAAAAGATAAGATTTCTGAAATAAAGTTAATTACTTGAAGTATACTATAGATAGGTATACTATATAGTATCATAATATTCATAAATCATAATCATATAAATTTGTAAATAATATTAAAAATATTTTTTTTTATTAGACATGATAAACATATCTATATATATACCTACCTAGGTATTGTAGTGATCATGTGATTATCATTATTTTATGTTGGTAATATATGTAAATTTAATGGTAAGTTGCATTTTCTGGTTAAAAAATTTTTATTCTGTCTTGAATAGTGGTTTGAATAGAACTAAGTTTAAACATAAATATTTATAATAGGTAGATGATATTAATATGATTACCAAGCATATAATTCTGGTAATGTGCAGTGTGCATGATTATGCCTAAATATAAAACCACACCTTAACATTTTACATCACTTGATAAGTTTTGTCATAAACATTTTAGGTAGGTAATGTATATAAGTTTATTGTAACCAAGCTAAACATGACAATTACATGTATATTATTGGACATAAGTAAACATATAGAATATAAATTGTAAATAGGTACCTATTTAAAAATGTATTTTTACAATAAATATTTTCAACACATTAAACTAACCGAAGTAATAGTAGGTACAGACTTTTAGCATTATGATTATTATGGTCTAATACGCAATTTTTCTAGGGGGGTGGTCAATGATCATGAGTATTATGCCTATAAACTAATAATGAATATTAATATGTGTATATATATATACTTACATGATGACAAAGTAGTAAATTCAAATTTCAAATTCCCAACACAATGCTATTACTTGCCACTGGGTAAGTAAGAAGTACAGGAAATCACTAAAACTGAGTAAGACGTTGGAGTCGACACGAGACAATAATACCGCAAGTGAATAACGCGCGCCGCTCGGAGAAAATTATTAACCAAGAACGGCAAGAACAATGATTTGGCGGCAATTATTATCAGTTAACACTATAGTCATAATAACGACTTCGTATAAATAACAACATAAACGAGGTTTTATTTGGCGGTGCTAGCACACAGTGCATACATGGTAATTAAAAACGGTGATATTGAACTTTCTCTGAACCGAACATCGATTATCTGATATACCACAGGTCCACAGATGTTCTTTTAATTGTTTTTTCGGTACCTACCTTTAAATATTCGAATATGCTAATTAGCACCGGTCGGTGTTTTTGGACATTAATGACACCTACCTCAAACTATTAAATAATTTAGCCTTTAGGTGCATGAATTTTTGGTTACAAAATGCACCAAAACTCCAGCTTTAAGTTAATAAGTTAGAAACACCGACTAAATACCGTGTATATTAAGTTTTAAATAACCGTGTTTACAGCGTTTTCACAAACATTCAGTGAATTAACCGACGACGGTGTCAAAACACGTTCACTGAACCGTTTAATTTCGATCAGTGCATTTGCACTTTCATAGCACCATTCAGTGTCGCAAACACAGACTCTGAACCGTGTATATTAAGTTTTAAATAACCGTGTTTACACCGTTTTCACAAACATTCAATGAATTAACCGACGGTATCAAAACACGTCCACTGAACCGTTTAATTGACGTCGGTGCATTTGCACTTTATCAGCACCATTCAGTGTCGGTAATACTGACCATGAACCATAATTAAATTTTGAGTTTAAAAACTGCACCAAAACACAGTTCCAACACCGTGTTAGAACCGTCGAAAATGCACTGTTTAAAGAAACCGACACTGAACGATATAATTGCTACTCGGGTTGATATAAAGCATCTTTAGTACCTACACCTGGTCTAAAACCATATTGGTTTTTTGATAAGAGTTTGTTGGCTTCTAGAAACGAAATTAATCTTTGTTTGATAATTTTTTCAAATATTTTCGCAAAATTAGTAAGCAAGGATATAAGCCTATAGTTATTAACATTTTTTTTATCTCCAGCTTTGTAAATAGGTTTGATAACTGCTAGTTTAAGATTATCCGGAAATATACCTTGCTGTATACTCATGTTGAAAATGTACACAAGCGGATCTGCTACAAGTTCGATAATATATTTTAATAACTTGCTAGTAATCCAATCATGACCAGTGGCTGTGTCATCTTTAAAGTTATTTACAATGTTGATAATCTCAGAGTTAACTATCCTTTCAGAAAAGGAATTATCAAAAGAAAAGTTATTATTAGTATTAATAGTTTCATTTTTCAGAACATAATCAGCTTTCTCTGCTAATTTATTTCCTATGTTAATAAAAAATTTGTTAAAAATGTTTGAAACCACCGTTGGATCGTAGCTAGTATCAAATTGTTCGCCGTTGATAATAATAGTTCTAATAGTATCCCTATTAATGTTTTTGGAGTAGGTGATTTCGTTAATAAGTTATCAGGTTAATTTCGGGTTGTTAGAGATTGTTTTGAATTTATTCTCATAAAATTTCTTTTTAGCCAATCTTAGAATCTTTGTATAGTTATTTTTGTATTTTTTATAGTGTATGGTTAATTTATTGTTGTTTGGATATTTTTTACATTTTAATGCTAGGGATTGTTTGTGGCGAGTAGAGTTTAAAAGACCAGCTGTCATCCATTCTTTTAATCGCAAATTTTTGGATGTTTTTTTTTATATGTAGTCGATTTGATAATAATATGAGTGATATTTTTTTATAAAATAAAAAAATTAATGATTGGCCAATTTTTAAGTCATGAACTTATATTTGCATATGCCTACCGGCATTAACGCATACCTATTATGTAATTTATTATATTATTTCAATTTTCCATTTACTCAATAAAGTTATATATATAGGTGTGTCATATTCAATGTGTTTTAACACTTTAATAAGCAAATATAATAAAGCAACTAGTAACTAACTTAAAAATGATAGTCACGTATTTGTTTTACGATATAAAGTGAAAGTAGGATAATACCTACTCGGTTACTCGTTGAACTTTTGTGTTAATGCATAGAAAGACGATGCGTATGTGATACAATTATTTAATACCCACCTAATGAAACTAGAAGCACTAGGAGCAATAATAAAACCAGAAATATCCTATACAATAATGGTACATTTTATTAAAACCTATATTATTATAATTCGATTAGTCCTGGTTATAATAGAACTGTTTAGTTATTTGCACAACAGTCGAATTATGGCAATTTCTTAAAATACATTTTTATTTAGGTTAATGAAATTATAATATCTATTTATTTTAAATTAATCTTGAATTAATTTTCGACGCAGAAAATATGACGTTTACTTTTAATGCCCTTATGTTTATAATAATATGATCTTATAAACTATTATAATTGTAGTTAACTTGAATTTTTGAGATTGTAACTAGCTCTTTACCTATAGATTTTCATAATTAATTAAATTAAAAAATATATTCACATGGTGCCTATGTGAATATGATAGTATAGTCATAATATATATTAGGTACTTTTTCCAAATTGTAAATTGTAAATTTAGCTTTTTTAATATTCTATTATTTTTTTAGTAAATAATTGAAATTTTTTAATAACTTCATGTTTCATACATGATCAGTTGTACATTATTTATTATTATATTAACATAGCACTATTTCTGACTAAATGTATGCGTTTACCAAAATGTATACCATTTTAATAAGTGTTTGAAAAAAAATTAAGACAACATAAAACAGTAAATAATTTAAAAGTGTAATTACATTTATTAAAAATAATTAATTTTAAAAATAAAAATTACAATAGAAGAAAATAAAAATATCTAAAAAAACTTGGGAAGTCATTCTGATGTATACATATAAGGTGTTGAGTGTATTTCGTAATTTGGTCACTTTAATGGATGTAATACATCAATTGTTCCGATCGAAATTTAAAATAAGAACTAAGTAATAAATAGGTAGCCTCCCTAACCTACCTAGGTAATTAAAATAAAATAAAATAACTTTTTTTTACAAAGAAACCATGATAGGAATAAATTATTGAATAATTTTCTTTCTATTACATAATTATTATAAAATAAGATACATAGCTATTCAATTTCAGTATTTATGTTTTATTTGACAAAAATTGTTGAAACATTATCCTCAAAAAATCTTAAACACCCTAGAGACGCAGACAAATTTGTGAATCCGGTATTATTAGAGTGGGAATGTAGGTTAGGGTCTAAAAGGTTTTTATTAGCATCTATTGTATAAAGAGGTTTTATACATGCGTGTGTTTGTGGTTGAGGGAAAAAATTGGTTTTTATGAAGCCACATGGTCATTGTTGAACACTCGCAGTTTTAAAGGTGAAATAATTTTATCGACCAACTCGCAGTGAAAACTTGCTGATTTCACGAAAACTATTATTCGTGAAAAAAGTTTCAACAAAGGCCAATCCCATATTGTGTTATGTGTGCACACCAAAAGTCTTAAAGAAACATATATATATAATATGTATAAAATACTTTGAAATATCTCTGCTGTATTAACTTCAGTTTAGTTTGCAAAATGTCAACTGAGTGTACCAAGAGTAGGTAACAACTATGCATAAATATGAATCTATATAGATTATATTCAAATATATATGCGTGGGATGTTCATAAAATTGTTAACAACTTTACTACCTATACGGCTATACATATAAAAACTTTAAAACAGTTTTTAATTTGTAGGTATTGCACAAGGAGTGCTCTTTACAGGGCCGTATTTAAGATTTTGTCACCCGTGAACAACAACATTTTGGCGCCCCTCCCCCACTTTTGTTATGATTAATTTTTCCTATTTCAGTATTTTACACAATATTTATTACTTACACAAAATCAAAAATAACTGTCTAATGATTAACTAAATATACCTAATTATAAATTGCCATTTTTAAAATGCGAATTTTGGAAAATCTTTTCTCAAGTCTCCAGCCATCTTAATTTCGGTTCTATATTAAGTTAATCAGTCACTCATTCTGTTTTTCCTAACATATCGAATTTCCGGTGCAAATTTTACAATTTTTAAAAAAAAACGAGCCAAATTGGTGCAGCCATTCTCATGTGGTGCGATTACCAACGAACAACATTTCGTTTTTTTTTATATAGATAGATATTACTATATAAGATATAAATTATTTTTACATTTTTATTACTTTTGCCATTTTTCTAAGACGTATTAATGTATTATAGAATAAAATAGTGTAAATAATATATTCTATTTTATAATATATAATATTCTTATGATAAATCCACGTGACAATGCTCTTTTTAAGAGTTAAAGAGTTAAATATTTAGAATCCTACCTATTGTAAGATAGTATTTCTATAGTATTATTCTTACATGGTACAATCCACAATGTAATATTATAGGGATTTGTGGTACTTGTCCAATATAGTATTTAGACAAAAAAAGAGTTAATTTTAAACAAACAATTTTTCACTTCGCCCAAAAAATATCCCGCAGTAGTACTTAGATTTACTGTGAACCAATATTACACAATTTACTTTTACATTTATTATTAATTTATATTTTTCCATAGCGTATTTGAAAACATAATTTTATTTTTTTTTACAGTCTTCGTAAAAATATTATCACACTCTAACATAATCCATGGTGGGCCAACCCCCCCATCCCTAAACCACTTCTTAAATACTGACCTGGCTCTTTATAACTGTTATCGAATTTTAAATTAAAATTTGTGAACTATACATAACTAACATATATTTTTGTATAAAGTAATAAAAAAACTAAATACATTGGGGATATTTTTGATCTCCGTTTAAAATTATTATTATTAGACTTAAGTATCTCTATAAAAAATTAATTTTATAGTTTTGTTTTTTTTTTAACTTAAGTTGTTTTTAGTTTAGTAATTTCATTTACAGAAGTTGTTCTTATTTTGTTTTTGAACATTTGAAGTCTAGAGCCTTAACTATGTTATAAAATTACGTTTATTATTGATACTAAATTGTAATAATATTATATAAGTCACATTCACTGTACAAACTATCATTTTAAATTCTTTTTATGGTTCAAGTACATCATGATACCACAAAAAAAAAAAAAAATCGTCAATTCAAAGTTGGGATCGTGTTTTTTCCTTTTATGTTTATTTTAATTGCATTAGCAGTCGTGGGAGTGTTTCAGTCGGAATTTGCTTTTTAACCTCCTCCGACCATCGTTTACACACACACGCGCAGTATCCGAGGAAAATATTTAAATTAAGCTTGGAGCCGAGGAAAAGAAAAAAAATGAAAAATAAATAAAGGAAAATTCCAGGTCCCCAAATCGATGAGTCGGTTCGATTTTTTTTCAATCAGTTCAATCATGACGGAAAAAATTGTTCGCTCAACCAAAACGAAAACACCGAATCCCTTTTTGCTTTTTATGAATAAGCTTAAAAAACCTTCATTTTATTTTAAATAATATAAGGTGCCACGCAATTCATTTAAACGTTTATTTTTTCCTTTATTAATATGGTACAGTGCACAATTGGAGAAAGTACTTCCAATGTTTTTCTACAAATACGCCATTTGCAATCAGATGGAAAGTCTTTTTGAGAAACCGTTCCACTTTTCATATAATAATTATTTGTAATAATTCTTAAAGTCAAATCAATTTCTTCGGTTTAAATAAAAATAAAATATAAATGTTGAAATACTTTTAATTTGTTAGTGTATACTTTAGGACCACAATATGTATAAATAATAAACGATGGCTGACTTCATTTCGTACAATCCATCTACTAACTTAACAAAACTTTAGGTATTATATGAAATAATTCACTTTTTGTTAAAATATAAGAACTCATTTTTTGACGTAATAGTCTAAACTACGTTTGATATTGATTTAATTGCAATACAAATATCAAATTAAGAAATTATTTTGTTTAAAAATAAAATACAAATATCATTATTTATATTTTAAGAAACATCTTAAATACATAATATAATACTGTTATTAGTTTTCAATTAGAAGCCAAGATAAAAATGGTGGGATTTGTTAGAAATTATAATGTTTAGTTTTATCGATATTTATTAGAAATGTATGACACAGCTATTGTTTTAAAGTATAATATTATTTTAGATGTATTTAAATGTTGGAATTATGTATATAGGTATACTATTTTCATTGAATAAGTTAACAGTTTATAATGCGTTTATATATTATTTTCGTTTACTTATTTCTCTCTATATTTTTTTTTCGTAACGGGACAGTCGCAAACCATCCTACATAATCACCTTTTAAATTATGCTAAAATGAAAACCTCGGAAAGCTCGGGCATTTTGAGTTTGTCACGTAGAATGTCATATATAATCAAAATGTTTACAAAAATGCTGATCTTCGTTCTCGCGAGCACCCAGGTTTAAACGCAGGATTATAGTTTGCGCTGTTGAGGGCGAAAAGTTTTTATTTTTAGAAAAAACGATGGGCATGCTTGTTCCATAAGCAATAGCAACGTTTGGAAAAAAAAAGTTTTTTGTTTAGAATAGGGATTGGACTTTTAAATTGTTTTTGGAAGATTTCACGGTTTTACACCTGTATGATAATTTTGCTAAATCCAGAAAAAACGTTAGAAGCTTATAATATAGTCTAAGTGGGTTATATAATCTGTCCACGCAATAATTATACATGATCATATTATATATTACCTACCACATTAATTAAAACAATAATTATTATCATTTAGGTTGCACAACGATAAATTATTTACGTATATTTGTTTTTTTTATTCAATAGAATAATATTTTGAATTTGAGGAGTTTGTTTTGGGGCAAAATTACTATTGTCAATTTATTGTCAATAATGATGGGATGACAAAACAGCCATTGAGCTAAAAAACATATACGACAAGGAAAAACATCTCGGATGACAGCGACAACAAAGCAATAGAGTTCGGTATATAATTGGCATAAGAGACACTCAAGGTTAATTAGGTATCACGCAGACGGGAAGTATATATAGAGTCATAGAGGTGAGATTCAGGGCTGACAATCATTCTAATTTATATTTAGAATCTTCGAACAGTTCAAACAATCAACATAATTTTGGAGAATTTCAAGGACCAGCCTTTGCCGCCGCTGTGTAGAACCGCATTCAACCAATCCGTCGACTTATATGGCTATTTCTCTAAAATGGTAATTTAAATATATATTAACTGACTTAGTACTAAGTATCCCCGCACTCCCCCGACGTTCATTCTAAATCCGTCGAAATTTAGTCTAATGACGACGTCCACTTCAGCAGCAGCTGGTAGTACCTGCAACCTTGACGAAGTAACATTCCCCACACACCTTGCAAGTTGCCACCTCTTGCTGCACCCTCTTACATCTGCAGCCTGACACTTAATTATTCGGTTCCTAATTCTCCACATTGGCTTTGCCGTATTCTTCCAGTGCTTGTATTCCGACTAACTGGGATAGTCATACAGCCGAAAACTAGCAAAGTTGATCTAGTTGACACTAATTTTTTGAATGAAATTTCATTAAAATGGCCAGGTATGGCAAATCAACATTTACCAAATTTAAGCATATATGATGTTACGGAATACGGATGGTTTTTTAGTTTAGTAGATAAAATGTTATGTTTAAGAAGGTTTTTTGGAACGATTGTTAAATATTATACATACATACAGAAGACTCAGGACTGATCATATTATTATTATTATTATATCACTGCAAATAGTGATTAGAAATTTAACCTACTTTATCAAACAATAAGTGTTTATAAAAATAAAACATTTCGTTGAATGAATATCAAAAAATTATGTACTGTAAAATGCAAATTATAGTCGATATAATTACAATTTTGTAGACGTAGGTAATGGATTTCTGTAGATTAGTTGAAGATGTGTTTAGGAGATCTCTTTCGAAACGAGGTCTGCAGACTGCAATGTGAACAATTATATATTAAAATGATGGTACTACTGGTTACTCTGGAGAATACTCCTAAAATATAGTTAATTAAAGTGAGTTATCATACGTTGGTTGGTCGGGTAAGCACAATGTTTTCCTTTGCATTTTCACCTACCCTGCAGAACTGAAATTATTCAACATTGGCAAGGGTAAATATTTATTTGTAACCGTGTTTATTGCCTCGCTTACGGCTTACCTATTTGTTATGATGACATTATAATTTGTATACTATATATAATTTGTAAATCATTGGGTATGTAACAACAAATATAGGTATACGACTATCGATGTACAAATATAATAATAACTGCCCAATAAACTACCACGCATTCCTACATATTCGATTTACAAAATATAATTGAATATCGAATTCCTAAGTTCGTTATATGTTATAATATTTCCGCTTGCACGGGAAATCGTAAACGCAACCTTCCGCGTATCTAATTAACATGAAATATAATATGCATACGTTATAATTTCAAGCCTCTATCAACTATTTATTCTCATACCTACTCGTGTTATTCAAAAACCGTTCACGTGAAACAATGCGGACGAGTAGACGACTACAGAGTTTAGAAAACGGGTCAGAGTCTCTGGATAAATACGAGAAGTGTTTTAGTGGATCCCATATCCTATTCCTTGGGATTCGGTTGACAGGCAAGCTTTGTCTCGGCCATGAAGTGTACAGCGAAAAGAATAGATTATAATATTGACCTCGTTAGAAATACACTAATAATTTACCTATAAATTATCAACACAATCACTTAAATAAAATGTGAAAGTATTTCTATAGCAGCTAGCGGCAAAACTAGAAAGGACCTACCCACCGTATCTTAAAGTTTTTTTTTAAAGTCATATTATTTTAGGATTTTATATGCTTAGCATATTTGCATCCATATCTGCAGGACTATAGTAATTTATCAGAGGAATATATACCCTACAGTAATCCCAGTAAACTCGATTATAATATAATATATTATATACTCGAATCTGTGAGATATATGATATTGCTATGATATCGCGCGTGTGGTATTTTGCATCAGGTTCTCGGTTTGCTGTGCAATACCAACATGGGGGCATATTATGCGTACGCATAATAATATGATATATTATTATAATCGTAAGGTAGAAAAAGGTGACAGAGCTAATGCCAGTGGCGTAAGTACGCGTGAAAGTATTTTCCAGGATAAATTAATATCGCTAGGTTAGGTTATACTGTTCCGGGTGTAAAATTAGATTGTCAAACCGGCACTCGCTCTCGTATATAAAAAGCTACGGGTAGCGCGGTTACCATTGGGTAGGCGGCAGTGGCGTCTGTATAGTCAACCACGAAGAGTGAGGGTGGGGCGGCACAGAGGTCGCATGCACGTTTCTCTCTCTTTCTCTCTCTATATATATATACATATATCTGTCATCTGTGTGTGTGTGTGTGTGTGTGTGAGAGTGTAATGTATATATATGTATAATACACACACACACACAAACACATGCATATAATTGTGTGAGTCAGCGACGTGTGTGTTTATTTTATTCGCGTTTTCGCGCGCCGAGTGTCAAAAGCCAACGCTGCTATATCCTACGAAAAAAAGTCCTCTTTGCCCGCTCCGGGCAAAACTTCTCGTTCCCGTTTGTATTTACACACACACACACACGCACTCACATACACACACATACTCGTACCAGTCACACTGGGTCCTCTCACTCTCTCTCACTATAATATATATATATTACATTATACTTCCGCACGCAAAAATGAACGGTTTGCGGTTGACAGTCGTCGAGTGTAATATGTGTATGTGTAGGTAGGGAGCACGTGTATATGTGTGTGTGTGTGTTTGCACCCCCCGTCTGATTGTGCTACAAAAACGACGCGTTAGTGTGTGTGTGTTTTGGTATAAAAAGGGTCTGCCACCGCCTATAGTTGAAACGCCATGTGCCGCAGGTGACATGTCCCTTAGCGCTTTTCATTCCACCCTTCCCCCCTACAAATCAACAACGGACTACTGTCATATGTTTTTCTTGTACTCTCGTGTATATGTGTCAGCAACGAAAGTCTCAAACCCCGGATTTTCTCTTTAATTTTCATCGACTACCATCCGCTAGAGTATTAGGTACCAATTAAATACCACTCGTACATTGGCTTTATATAAATAATATATTGGGTGTTGCATATTTTGTAAAGAACCCTAAATTAAAATTTATAAAAATCATAATTATTATACATCTGCAGTAGGTACATCACTCATGTTGAAACGTCACATTTCAGTTCTGTGTGCGCGTATGACCCTCGTAAAATACGCGTACATACAATATACGTTTTGTGTGTTATGGGACGGAGAGTAATACACTAAAAATCAACATTTCAATGTTTGAACACCTATTTTTAATACATAAATGAATTATTGCACATTCATATATTTTGACTTTAATTGTGATCATTGAACCGTGAGTTAATATATTATATGAACTAAGAAAAACAACAAATAATGAATTTTAAAAGTTTAGTAAATTATACATTTTAATTAAAAACAACATTAGCCACTAGGCATTATTTACTTAAATTATTATTCTATGTGCGTATAAATGATTTTTATAATTCATCAAGTACATTAATATTATCTAATAAAAATTATATTATTAGATTATACTTTTGTAAAAAAAATAATCTAAAAACTGATTAATTGAGTGTGTTAACTATAATACTGTTTCTAACTGATTAATTTCTATATATAAAAAGAATACTAGGTATTTTAATAATATATGCTTTAAAATAGTTTTGACGTTTAAAATAATACATTTTATTTTCAACATTAAATTCAATAAACACTATAAAAGCAAACGAGTAATTTATATTTATGACACTCCATTGTGTAATATTGTAAATAATTTGTTTCAAAAATGTCATTGGGATGTTCTTGTCAGACATGAAACATCACGAATTGCGTTCCAAATATATATATATATATATATATGTATTAATATCATCCAAAGGATCGTTTTTATCTAATAATGATGTCTTCTGTGACATACATTTTTAAACATCTTTTTTTAACATCCTACATCAGGCACGTCATACATTCAGTTCTATACTCATAAAATAATTACATATGTGGACCATCGATCAACGTTTCCAATAGATGCTTCAATAATGTTCAATACATCATTGTGTTACATTAGGTTTCTTTTTTATCAAAATGTTTTCATTGGAAGCACAATAGTTCATACCATATGTTTACAAGTAAAAGTATATAGGTATTAGATATTCTCATAGTAGAACTATTATACTTTCCTTTAGAACACTGATTGCTGTATTAGAAACGTACGTTTACACCTATTTAATGTGTGGACTATATTTTAATAATTTATTAACTAAATTATTCGCTTTGAACAAAATTGATAATAATGTCGATTCAATTAAAAACACTGCAAGGCTGGGGATTAATGATTTAAAAAATATAATTTAGATAATATTAACTAAGATCCAAGTTAAGTACATAGTTACTTTTTTGTGATTAAATTTAAATGTTTAAACTTCTAAAGTGACTTTTGAACATAATATATAACGTGTTAAGTTCAAATTAATTTTATACAGAGGTATTAAAATTAGTTACGATTTTTATTCATGTGACATCATGGCATCATGCTACTAATTTATAACTTTGTTCATTTGAAAAATATTAGATATCGGAGAAATGTCCAAGACCATACAGAAAATTCAATGTTTATTAAAAAAACTAAAATTAACATACGAATATATATTATAAAATACTAAACATACGATACGATATTAACCATTGGGTGTAAAATATATTTTATATCATTATCGTATCTGAAACATATTATATAACTATAATAATATCATTATATACTATTAGGTTAGGCTGCCTTTACTATATAGATAATATTATACTAGCTGTTCCTTTATTATATTTTGTACTTTATAATATTGTAATTGTTAATTTATCTTAGTTGTATACCTAGTGGCTTTTAAAATAAAATAAATATTCATATACAAGCACATTGTTTTGCATACTATAGGTTCATGGCTCTTGGTCACCGAACCTAGGTACCTAATTTGCATTTTGATAGTTTTATGCTGGTACATCCATTTTGTAGGGATGCTAGTTTTTCTTACTGATCCGATTAGAAAGTCAAAGCTTATTCTTTTACGTAAGTTAATTTTTAACATAAAGAATCTTACTCTTTCCTATATTTAGTTAATTCAACGAATCAAACAAGTTTTTTCACTTGTCCAGTATTTCAATAAAAACTTTATTATGATAAAAAATACTTTTTAAATTTCTTAGAGACTGTATTCTACATAGTGTAACAATTTGTTCTAAATACTTTTGTGTATGTTTGTTTATTTATCAATTAGAGTATATTAATTCTTAAGTGTTAAAATAAAGATAATTTCAATCGTAATTTTAACTTAAAATCGTGTGTTAACCCTAAAAAATTAATGAAATATTGAGACGAATACTTAAACTAGGTATATTATTTTATGTGTGATATATTGAATATTGATATTATAAAGTTAATGTTCTGATGTTTGGGAGTAATATCTCTCAACAGAATCCATCCTAAATATTATGCATAATATCTAATACTTTTACTGTGAATACCAGTATTCAAAAGCTATAATTAGGAGATGGTCGTTAAAAGAACTATGTGTATATAATGGGAGTAAATATATATTTTCAGGCCGGAGATGGGGGTGGGGGGGTTAAAATACGTATATTGTTATTTTAGTTAATACTGAAATTAAGTATTTTGACATTTGGTTGAAAATATGACAAAACAAAATTCATTACGACAAATTATGACTGAAAATATTTATGTTAGTGTCAAGAGTTATTTTGAATATTTATTTTATACAACTATGAAGACATTTCCAATGTTGCATATTGTGACAAATTATTTGCAAAAACTTAATTGTAAGGAGTAAGCTGATCAGGCAATATCGGGGTTCCGAATTTACGGACGCCGAAGTTGATCTGAGTATTATTTAATCAATTGTATAATACGCGTCTGAAGTCTAAGATGAATAAAGGGCCCCTCTGGAGGATTGATTAAATATTAAACTATTAAAGATATTTGTTTAATACAATAGAATCGAGATCATCAAATATGTTTTGAGCGGAGACATTATCAAGTGCATTAATATTTGTATAAATAATTTGTTTTTGTGTAAAGAAATAATTTAGAAATTGATTAGAATATTTAAAATTATTTTTGGTTACAATTATAGCGAGGCAGTGTTTACATTGACCGAACAATTTTTCAAACGTTGGCTAATACTACTTATATCCACTTTCCTTTTTTCTTTTTGAAACAATGTTATTTTCGTAAACAGTACTATCATTTATAATAATTATATGCTTATTTTTAAATAGTTGTGAACATAGTATAAATATCTAATTTTTAATGTTAAACAGTAATTTTAAATTATATTTTGTATTTATGATTTATTAGATATAATTTACATAAATCTAATATTGCACTAATTTTAACGGTAATTCACTTTATTATAAATTATAATAATTGATTTACCGTTTTAGGCTGAGGAATAAAAAGAACCAGATACTACACTTAAATAATAGTTATTCAAAACATCCTTCAGTACCCTATTAAATGTATTATATTATTATTTAACCGTTAAATATTAATATATGAAGTAATTTTTAAGCCAACAATCATCAACTACTATAAGTACCAATTTTTCAGGTATATGTGACCTATGACCAAAGAAAAATCAAACAATATTTATTAGACTACTGTTCTAAAGGTTACATAAATGTTATTGATTCATTGCTTTCACGCCAACTTTTTTTTATTATTTTCTGATGCGTAAGCTGTTTTTCGCCTGCTTTTATCCCGACGTGGCCGTTTTTTTTGTGTTACAAACGAGGTTAGATTAGATTTGAATTTGTAGAACACAAACCAGACTTCCGTGAAATTTCAACAATATATTCAAGGAATCTCTCTAATTTAATATTAGCTTGCCATTCCTGCCCATCCACGCGTGCCCCGGAGCTCTCAAAGAAAATTATTATTACAAACACCCTACCGCCGGCGCACATTTTCCGTCATCGCCGTCTCGAGCTTCCACTTCCTATTTGTTTCGTTCATTATTAGCGATTGAGAAAATATCCCTGCCGTCGCTCTGGGTTTTCCTTTAACAGAATCCTTTAAATTTAAACGTCACGTTTTTATGAGTTCTTCGTTCAATTATTGTGAGAAAGAATTCGTACATTTAATGCATTCTGCTGAAATTATAACGTTTTAGTGTCTTTTGTTATCCATTGGATACACAATTTTAGCGCTCTTAAAATGTAAGCAACTAGTAAGTATAATATGCTTGTCGACTGGGAAAATTATTAAAACATTTGCATTTTAAAAGAAAACTTATAAAATCCTAATTTGTGTAGGTAATCCTATTAATATATTAATTTTTTCTTATCCTAAATGATAATAATTATTATATGTTTATTTAAAGCATATTATGTGTAATGACTCGTACTATTGGGCCAACGCCTGATTAATATCAAAATTAATAAATATTGATCGTATTGTGTCATTAGTGGAATTTATCGGTCAGCCTAGTATATAGTTGTGTGTATTAAATTGTAAATATCGTCTTAATATTAAGATATGTAAATAATTATGAACTCTAATGCAAGTACCTAGTTAAAATATCATAATATATTATAATAATATACAGTATAGTGTATAAATATTATACATAATTATTATGCATAGATGTCATACTGTGTTAAAAATTACTACTTTTGAATACCTATTCAAATATTCAAGTAAGTATATGTGGTAGACTAGCTCTCAGTGATGTTTGTAATGAACTTAGTGGTATAACTAATTAAATTTGTCCTAGTCTCGATAAAATATCGAATAATGTTTTTATTTATGAAATGTAAATTTGTCTTATCAATCTCCTTATTACAACTATTATAGGTTAGGTTAGGTTAGGTTATAGCTCTTGCAACAGGAATCATGTCAGACGACTGGAAGATTTTTTGTGTTTCCCCTATTTTTAAAAGTTGAGATGTTAATCATGTAATAAATTAAGACCCAATATTTTCTATTATATCTATTTTCCCAAAAAGTGTTGAAGGTATTGTGCATAACAAAATACTTCCATTATTTAAAAATATTTTTACAGACTAGTCATATGGTTATATGTCCAGTAGAACTACAGCCACTAATGTCAATAATTTAAGCTTTTCAATAATTTATTTTGGACGCATTTTGGGGATAGAATGATAAATGCAATTTATCCACCATTTAAAATTTACTAAAGCATTTGATATAATTTACCATAATGTAACTGACACCAAGTTTTATCAATCAAGTGTTCATAATCCATGCTATACTTAGCCATTTGTACTCTTATGTGTACAATGTTACATCTTCTGGTGTACCTCAAAGCTCCCATCTTGCTTCACTTCTTTTCAATATTTATATTAATTATAACAGTGTTGTTAATTCAGACTCACTACTTTTTCCTGAAGATATTATAGTATTTATATTATAAGGACTCTACCAGATACTGAACTGTTTTAGTATGATATTAATAAGTAAAAGTAATCGGTGTCATACCAGTACACCAAACACCAACAATTCAAAGTTTAAAAAAGTAATATAATTACCTTCTCGAAAAAACGTTCTTCTTTATTATAAAATATTTCTAAAATGGTGTAGTTTCAACTACACTAGATCCAGTCAATCACATAAAAGATTTAGTAATTTACCTTGATTCATCTCTTTTATTCAATCAACATTATGTTTGCATGCAAAACAAAGCTTCCTCACTGTTAGTATTTATAAATAGGATCTATAATAATTTTGACACTCCACTCGCTCTTAAACCACTCTATATTGTGCTTTTATCCGATCAGTTTTAGATTTACAATTTACAACTCAGTAATTTAGTTTCCTTATTCTACTGGTCCTATCCAATTTCTTGAAGCAGTTCAAAATCGTTTTTTAATACTAGAAAGCAATAAACGTAATATTCAACGTTAGCCACACTCATCTTATCAACCTATATTATTTTATTTAAAGCTTGACACTCAACAAGTTAGAAGGACAAAGCAGAATATTTGTTTGTTGTATAAATTATTCAATGGCTTTATTTACTGTCTATATTTATTATAAAAATTAACATTTCTTATTCTGGGTCAGTTCCTGGTCATTTTGGTCATATAACCAGACATGTTGATGGTTTTTATGTACCTGCACTCTATCGTAAGTTACATAGAAATATTTATTTTTTAAATAGGCCTACACAACTTGTAAATAATTTTAACTTCAATATTTTTGTTTGTAGTTCTGTTGATTCTTTTAACGTAGGTATACCTAATTATAATTTAAACACTTAAATGTAAATTGAACTTCGCACAACACCACGTACATACTATATAGTTATTTTATGTATTTTTATATACTGTAATATTAGGTTCACCTGTTTGACGCTTGATAAATAAATAAATAAATAGCTTAAAATAAATCTAAATATTTTAAAAATTACAGTGGAATATTCCATGGAAATATGATAAATATTTTTAAATTTTAAAAATTGTTTTTGAAATTATCATAAATCAAATCATTTTTTATCGAAAACCCATTCAAGTAATCTCTGTGGTTTTTTTTTTATAATAATAGTTGTTATACTTATAAAACTAAACTTCTGTTTTTGTAAGTTCAATACGTTTTTTTACTAAATATAAAGTATGTATTATTTTTATTTCGTACGCCAAAACAAAATGATTTCCAAACATTTTGAAAATATTGATTAATGAATTATAACTCTTATCTATAATAAGTTACACGGCGCAATGTTTAGGCAATATATAGTTACTAGGAGTTTTGAAGATAACATTTTTAAAATGTTCATAATGGTATTGTGAGTATACTCGTATTATTATTTTTAATAATTAAAAAAATTCCGAAACATAATACATTTTGGTTTGGAGATTTTTTAAAAACTTTGACTTTAATGTACTGACTACACAAAACGTAAACATTATTATAATATTGTTAAATGTGACGGGCTATTAAATTTTTCAGAGATATAATAAATTCACTATTTAAAATAAATGTATGATATAGGTAATCATTGACTGGCTGATTGAAGTTGTGTAATTAGGTAGAATATCATCTTAGTGAAATATTTTAAATTATTATCAGGTTTTTTCTTTGACTAATTGAGTGTGTGGGTTCAGTGTTTTTGATAGCCGGAACTATTAATGGTTGAATGGAGTATTTTATAGAATAGCAGAGCATATTTCACCAGTAAGGTTGCATTAAAAAATATTGACCCAATTAGATGGGTAATTTAAAATGACAGATAACACATTATTTTTTTGGGCCATCAAGTGTGAACGTTGTGTAAAAAAATTGGACGCTGATAAAGTGTATATTATAGTCCAGTTATTTTAATCAAAATAATTAATAAATTTACTGACATTTTAAACTGTCATGGTTGGCATACTAATAAGTTTAAATCTATGTCTAGGTACCTATCAAAATTAACACTATCGCAATCTATTATAATGTTTATAGTAAATCCACAATATTTTGTTCTACGTAGTACCTGCATTATTTATGTTCAGAATAATTTGCATAAGGGCTGCTACTAAATAATTTTGAGAAAATAAACAGATTATACACACATAATTTAAATAAAATTAGCAAAATAATGAATGATATGAAGTTGAAAAACTTAAAATAGCAAATGAAAAATATTTCTTTTTTGGAACCACAAAAAATATTAAAAGGTAATATGTTTAATTATTTTCAACCCGTTTCGTATCAATATTTTTGAACACCAATATTAGGTTGGACTAAAATTTAATTTAATTTATTTCAGTTGATATGAATAGTTAATATTAAATTGAATTATAATATACATATTTTAGTGTTAACTATAAACTATTATAAAAATGTAGAGTGTTTACTAGCCCAACTAATTATAGGTGGTAATTATCAATAATTATGTTCCATAATAATATATTTTTTTTTAGATAAAACTTAAAACATACGTATATTATACTTAAGGTAAAGGTTTAGTTGAAACACTGAACTCATTTGATTTGAGTAAATGTTTTTTGTATTTGTTTTTTTTTTTTGAAATTTGGCATGTTAATGGAAAAGCAAACAACAACTTCAACAATATCAACATAAGATTTAATCGTGACAGTAAATAGAAGCAAACCTACTATAATTTTGGTACCTCTAATGGCTGGTATTTTATCAGTCCGCTATACTCTATGTGAAAGTTTATATCTTATCGACATAATCAACTCAACGATCGTTTTCTCTATGCCCAATGAAATCCAGCCGTATTGTCCCCAAAGTGCTTTCGTTGGCCAAAATTTATTGATAGCCCATTTTCTCTAAGAACCTAGTTCAAAATGTCACCCTAAGGAAACTCAATTTTCTGTTCTTTTTTTTTATTGCCAAAAGTCACGTTTCTTCTATTGTTACACCGTGCGAAAAAAAAATGTCCTATATTGACAAAATCCGTTAGAAATACCATAAGAAGCGCGCGTGCGCACGTGTGCACGTGTATCATGTATATACATTTCTTCCAGACGATTTGATTGGCATTCAAGCCGATTATTCCGTTTGATAACCTTTGCTTGGATATTCGACATTTTCCTATTCCATCCTCTGCAGTTTTCACTCGATGTGGGTCCAAGGGGTTGGAAGTTTTATCGTTTGCAATATATTTTCATGTCATCGATCGCCTAAGCTATATTAACTCAATAGTCATGTGGAGCAATTTTTAAAATTATTTTTTTTTTACATTTATA
The DNA here is from genome assembly GCA_027563435.1 of Nasonovia ribisnigri. NCBI lineage: Eukaryota > Metazoa > Arthropoda > Insecta > Hemiptera > Aphididae > Nasonovia > Nasonovia ribisnigri. The sequence goes on along the minus strand of JANEHU010002532.1, from coordinate 5,774 downwards.
TTTTGTTCGATGTTTCATTTTTATAATTTATATGAATGTTGATTACTTTTGTTTACTTTTCTTAGTCCCAACAACCTTTTCCCCTAACTAAGTGATCTTATGTTGCTCGTAGAGCTTAATAAATTATTAACTCTTTAGTCATTGAAAATTCAGCGCTACATTATTATATTAATAATATACCCCAAAATACTTTATTAAACATTTGACAAGAGCCTATATATTTTTTTTCACAAATATTTTATGAAAACATCTTTTAAAAAAAAAAAACAATTGTAGCACTTTGTACATTGATATCAAATTACAAATTATAATATTTAATAGGAAAATATAATAACATTTTGTTTAAAACAGTAACTAGCTGTATTTAAATTTTAAATATTCAGAAAAGTTTATGTAAATGTAGTTTAGGTTAAACCTATATAATCATATTATATTATGTTTTACAATTGTATTTATTATTGGCGATCTTATAGTAAAAATAATATTACCGTAATATCGTATATATTATTCTATTTTCATTCTGAAAATAGTAGGTATAACATATTATTAGCTGAATCAATAGAAAATTATAAATGTTCAATATGTAGATAGTATAATATGTCAATATGCATATTAACAAGTCAAATTGTCTCGTAATAAGGAGTGACGAAAAATAATAAAAAGTTTTTGTTATTATAATTATTTTTTTGGTACGTGCGGGACATCACATTTATACAAAAGGCTTTTGTGAAAATATGATGTTCGATTGAGCAACACTGTCCTTCCACCATACTAGAGACGAGGAGTCGACGACTCGGGGACAAAAGGTCCCAGTCAATAACAAGTCATCCCTAGTGCGCTGCTAATGATGGCGGAACTGGCCTAGGGATTACACCCCGCGAGTTATTGGGGGACACGCTTCCGTTGTAAAAAATCAGATAATGATGTGCTTTTTTTTGGGACCCAGTTTCCGAGACTACCGACATAATTGGACCGTGAAATACGCAGAGATAACAAGCTATATGAAATGGCTGGTTTGACAATATTTGACGGTAAACGTTTCGATAGAGTATAATATATTCCTATATAGTATATGTATACCTACATTTGCCGAAATTCTGTCTGACGCGCATTTTATATTATTATTTTACGACTATCAAAGACGATCCCGTACATGTTTTATAGTCGATAATAATTATTATTTTAAACACAGATTCTCTCGATATTTTGTAGACTGTTATTAAACTATATTACCTATATAATGTTTGATTTTGGAACAATAGACGTTCAACAATGCTGAAAGAGTGACTCTACGAATAGTAGTCTAATCTTTATGAAATTGTCATAATAGACTGCGGTACCGATAACGACGTCGTAGCGGTGGCGATAACAATATCACGGGCACACATCACATTATGCGGCCTGTTTATCTCGCTGCGAGTTAGAATTGAGTGGACTTGCTGGACATCAGCCGGCTCTGTTTGGGCTTCATTGCGGAAAACCCTCAGGAAAAAAGAGGATGCAGCACGGAGATAGGTATTATAAATTCCACCACAACAGTTGATGAGATCGTTTGTCCCGTTGTTCTATAGGCGTAATTATTATAATGCTCAGGAATCCTAGGAACAATCAAGCCATCGTGGGTGTGTGGTGTGTCGTCCAACACATAAATCCTCTCAAAAATAGCTGCTTATTGTGTGCGCACGGTGGTCGAGAGTAAACATTTGCAAATCGAACTTATTAAAACATACGTACCAATTTACAATAATTCTACAAAAAAATAACAATAGTGTTCTATGATTTTGTGGTTTGAACAACACTACAATAGTAAATATTCAATGTGTTAAGCGAGTGTGTTATACCGAGAAAATAATATACAAACATTGCCTACCTACTATTATGAATATAGTAGCTAATTCTGCTACTTGGCACTTGTTGTACTACTTGTAGGTACTACAATGAGCTTATTCAAAAGAAACAATTTTAAACTTTCAATAATTTAATATACAAATAGTTATCTGTGATACATTTTTTTATAACGAAAATGATTTTAGGCTATTCCATATTTTTTTCATCGTACTTTTTGATAATGTTTATATTATACGACAAGCATAGACAATTCAGCATTTGGAGAAAGAAATCAGTAGATAATAATTACTTAATGCGACTGTGTTTTTTTTTATTACAGTCACTTATGCATTTTAAGTGCTAAGGTCCAAGTAAATCTAAATGTTTCTCTATTCGATTCACATTCGACACTCGGTAAACGCCATGTGTTGGGTAAACCTTATAATTTGACAAATAACTACATTCAGCTTTCCATAGAATATTTTAACGACCTAAATACAATTTATATTATTATAAATTTAAAAGGCTAGGTAGCACAATTTTTTTTTTATAACTGCTTTTTTTCTCCTTTATTGATATATATACAATCTGTCTGTTCCTAATAGGTACAATAAGAGTATTAGATAAATGAAATAAAATAAATGATATGAATACTTGATAAAAGAAGCCACGCATTGATTTTCAAGTGAATATTTTAAATTTATTTATTATTTCCCTCTTTTATAACCACTCAATCGAATTTCGTTTTTGTTCCTCGCAACATTCTATGATATCTAAATGGATTTGAACAGGACAGTATTAAACTGCACAATATACATGCAGGGGATGTTTCTAAGAGTCTCAAATGTTATAAACTAATTAAATAATTAAATGGTAAAGTGTTTTACCTGTGTGTGTATGTGTGTGTGTGCGTGAATAGTAGCTTTTTCAAATTATTCACAATTATAAATGATTCAAACGATGACATGTAACGTAGCTCAATAGTTACAGTATATTTTTATTTTAAAATAAAAATAATATTTTTTTGGAATTTACCTAGTGATACTAATGCGTTTTGCTGTACAATATGTACCTACTTTGAAATGTTATTAGACGATTCAATCAATAAATTCATTTCAAACAAAGAATGTATCTACTATCTACCTATCATCTATAATAAAAAAAAAACATTCTAGTTTTTTAAAAAAAAATGCATGTTATTCTATATTTGCTACAGAGTAACCAATTATGTTTGTCAGGGAAAACAATTAAACAATGTACTATATGTTGACAGTTCCGGTACTAAAAAATAAAATAAATTTTATAAATAAATTTCTATGCAAATATTATATGTGCATATAAAAATATTCTATATACACTAACAACACAAACATTTTTCGAAGTCAATTTGATTTTTTATTATTTTATCGTAATAACAATAAACTATTGTAAAACATAAATAATTTATTCACTAATATAATTAAAATATGTTGTAAGCTAATAATTGAATACCTAATTGCTGCAGAACATTTTAAGATATTATAAAAAATACAATACATATTATTAATTTACATGTATTTAAAAAACATTAATTATATCAATAATTTGACGGGAATTTATAATTTTTATTTTATTTTTAAATTTCACAATCGACATCGAATCTCTTATTTAAATATGTCACATTTTAAATATGTAAATGCTAAAAATAAATCTTTTATGTAGGTGCAAAAATAATAGAAACGGTAAATAAAAATGTGGGATTTCAGAGAACCAGCTATTCTTAGTCAATAAGTATGTTAATATTTTTTTATTTAATAACTCCAGTAATGTATTGGAATTAAAATGAAAAACTGTGAATGAAAGATAAAAGTCAAGTTTTTAAAACTAGCTGTTCAAGTATATATTTAATCAAATCCATTTAACATTTTATTTTTTAATAGTTTTCGGGAAATAATCCAATTTTTAATAACTGGTTGGTTTTTTAAATAATAATTGTGCTTTTGAGTAGGTTATTTATAGTGTTGCATACATTGATGCTATTTGAACTAATATTTCATAAATAGATAATAATTTGTTGCTTATTAATATTATATAATATATTTTCTATTAAAATATCTTGTCTCAATGCATGTATCTAATATTAATATAATATTAAAGCAAAATTAACCTAGCCACTACCAACCTAATTTAAGTTGTCTGTGACTTATGTATTTTATAGTCTCAAAGTCTGGCTTATTATAATTTGACATTTGTATTTGTTATTTGTATTGTAAACTGCGTTTTGTACACATGGAATGAAACTAAAAGCGTTTGTTCAGTCTGTTCATATTTGGAATCAACAGAGAATTTATTCAAAACTAATAGCTGTGATGAAAGAATACTATATTATTTTTATTTTAAATATTTAATTTTTAAATAAATTCAATATTTATATTAATTTTTTATTTATATTTTACTAAAATGAAATATTGTTTAAATAAATTATAAGAAAAGCAAATACTGCAAACTAAAAATTTTGATAATTTTTTTAATCTTGCTTGTTAAATGTATAAATATTTGTTTTTATTTTTATTTCATAAATACATTGTAAGAAAAGCAAGGACCATGAACTAAAATTTGTGATAAAATGGTGGTAATCAAAGGTTATTGCTTGTTAAATTCATTAATATTTATTTCTATTTCATATTTATTAAGATTTTATAATTTATTTATTTTAACCTATAATAAAACCGCGTTCTATATTAGGTATTTAACTTTAATTTATTACTTGTTATTATGAAAGTGAATAAACTATGCTTAATTAATGTGTTGTTTTAATTATAATAACTTATTTTTTTAAAACATTTATTTGTATTACTATGACATTTATTTGTAATAACAAATATAAAATGGTTGTGGTTCAACTGTCCAAAAGTTATGTGTTTGAAAAGTTATTTGTTCAAATGGATATGTTTCAATTGTCATACTCTTATAAATAATTGTACAATTCCCTAACCTACAATTTTACATTAATATGTAGGTACTAAAAAAATAAAAACAAGTCCTCTTATTAATGAAATAAAATAAAAAAAAGGGCGGGTAAGTGTATGTCGCTCTGCTGTACAGTAGGTTACAAGTGAGTCACTGTAATGGATTGTGTTAGATTTTTATCCAATGATATAATATCATTGAATAAGAAAAACGATTCTGAGCGAAGACGGTCAGTCAGTCTATAATATCTTACTAAGTCTAAATGTATTTGATGATATTATTGTGAATAAAGTAATTAATTTTAGTATTATAGGCATTAGTATTTACTATGGTTGGTTAAATTCATTTTTCTCAAAAAAATTATATTTTAAAATGCCATTGCGTGTATATAAAATATAACAATATATTCTAAAAGTTTCATATACCAACAAATAATATTTTTAAATTATATCAAAATAACTAAAATCATTATTCTTGGTTTAAATATGAAATTTTGTCTAAATTTGAAATTAAAATGTCTGTAAAAAATAAATGTGTTGAAATATTTTTTAGATTTTTTGTTACAGTATGATTTATTTATGAGAATTTTGTTTTAAATTTTCAACACTTAGTTATAGAAAACTGAACATTTTATAAATTTTTTAATTACAATGATTTATAATTTTCGAGATTTTGACAAATTTTGTCAAAATTCGAACTTTAAATGCTTATAAAAAAAAATCGTGCCATGTATTTTTAAAATTTTCAACTGATGTTGTAACAATATATAAGAAAGCTTGTATTAAATTTTCAGACTTTTTGGCCCACCAAATAAAATTTTATTGACAATTATAAAAAAAAAAACTAAAAAAATTGAAAACTAAAAATGTCTGTAAACAGCTCAAAACAAATCAAAATATTTTCAAAATTGAATGGTGTATAGAAAATGAGAATATAAACATTTAGTGAAATTTTCATGCATCTATAATTATTCGTTTTTGAATTGCAACAAAATAAGA
>JANEHU010002529.1:0-19606 GCA_027563435.1 Nasonovia ribisnigri | reverse complement strand
GATAACATAGTGCTTAATACACTGCACAAGAAAATGGAAATTACATATAAAGATATATTATTAACTTACATGAGAAGAGACTATATTTTACAAACTCCATTGTCCGAAATAGATCCATTGTGTAATAATCAAATAAAGAGTAATTCTGAAATTTATTTTGGTGTTAAAATCATGAATCACATAATGTTGGATTGCATAAAGGCCAGGCCAGATTTATTAAAAGAGTTTTATGCAAGATGTATTGACTTTTTAAAAGTTAGTTGCTCTCAAATAAAAAAACGGTACAATTTTTCTGATCCAATTCTTCCGTTACTTGACATTCTTACTCCATCTGTTGCACTTTCCGTAGATAAGAGATCAAAATATAATGCGGTTGACTCAATAAGTTGTTTAACTCAAAAACTTACAAGAATTGTAAATGATGATTTATTGCAAACTATTGACGATCAGTGGCGTTTAATCAGCTTGGTAGAATTATCTGAAAATATAATTAATGAAAAAGAGCCTGACAAATTTTGGATACAAATAAAAAATTTGGAATCTGGTCAATTTTATGAACTGGCGATATTTGCTTTATCTGCTATGTCGTTGCCACATTCCAATGCTTGCTGCGAACGTATATTTAGTAAAGTGAACCGAGTAAAAACAAAGTCAAGAAATAAACTTATTACCGATACTGTTGCAGCAACTATAATGACCAGTGAATGCATTAAAAGAAAAGAAGGTTGCTGTTACAATTTTGTACCGCGGAGAGAAATGTTTGACATGATGACTTCCAAAAATTTATATCCAAAAGATCTAGTTTCAACTTGTGGAATTGAAGATTTTGTGGTAGATGATGAATAAGTGTTGTATCTTTTTAAATTATACTGACAAATAGACTATAAAAGACTGTGTTTATATTTAATTAGTAAAGTAATGTAATTAATAATAATTTTGTGGTAGATGATATTAATTATTACATAGAACAATATTTATTAAAAATAAAATATTTAATATAGATTATAGATTAAATTATATAGATTATAAGAGATTAAACATGATAAGTTCATAGATAATATCTGGACCTTGGGTCTAAAAGGGCCAATCTCACTTTTTGGTGAAAATGAGATAAATGGCTTAACATATACAATTTTATGTATATTTTCTTGTGCTAGAAGGGCGTATCTTGATCACTAAAATTACAAGAAACAGATTGGCCAATGTTACAAACAAAAACATTATTTCTATTTCTATAGTGACCTATCTGATTTAAGTCTTTATAGTCATTATCTAATTCATAAAACTATAAGGCTTATGTGTACTTTTGCCCTTATATGATAAAATTAAATAAAAATATTGTCTTATCATTGGCCATGTTGACGTTGTTTATTGATAGTGTTATCAATATTCTATTCTATATTAAACGAAAAAAATATTAAAATTATATTTAATAACAAGTAAACATTACATCGTCGAACAATTTTTTGTTAATATCAAATGTGTAGTACTCATAGTTCAATATTTTTTAAAACAGTTATTTATTTTTAAATCATTACAATGAGTAAGAGATCGAAGCTGCTGTTGTCAATGTGCAACAACAAAACAGTTAAAGGTACTATTATAGTTGATTGGTCATATTTAAAAATATTATTTTATTTAATATTATACATATTATACATAATACTATCATATTTAAATCTAGAAAATACAGTCGAATCCGAAAGTGAATCTGGTAGTGTAAATTATGATTATTCTAGTGATGAATTTTATATTCCACCAACCAAAAATATTTAATCTGAAGAAAGTAGTGATGACGATATTCTAAATAATAATGGTAGGTAACACACTAAAATTATACCATAATTTCTATACTTAAAAGTAATGTATATAATATATATTTTTTGAAATATCCTAGGTTTTATTGAGATTAATCCCGAAAACTTGATAAATACACTAAATCCTGAAAACAACAATGATAATTATGAGAGTTTTGATATTGAAGGTAAATTAATAGTATATACTTTTATAATGTTTGCTTTACAGAAATAATAATATTTTATAATAGAATAATTTCATATTATACTATTATTACTAGGCACCTATTATTATATACAAATAAACTAAAAACTCAATACTATAAAATATTATTGGAATAATACTAAATAGTATTTAAAGTATTGAAAATAAAATAACTAGATTTTTTTTTTCATTATTAAATTACTCACTCTAATATTTTGGTATTTTGAAATTTAGTGCTGAACTTCCCTAGTGTGTCTAGAGATATAAGTATTGTTGAAGATATAGAATTTATTGGTGAACTTGGTACAACTATTCAACAACCAATTAATCCTCAAGGATTTTTCATAAATTCAAGAGGTGGTGGTAGGAAAAAATTGGCTGATGAATTACTGACAAGAAAACGTAAAAGAAATCCAGAAGGTTGGACTAAAAATGTAAGGAAAACGTCAAAGATGCAAGGCAAAAGTTATATAACTACAAAAGGTAAATTAGTTCCAGCAAAAACATTGAAGCCCCCTTGTTCATGTAAACGTAAATGCTTTGAAAAAATTGACACAGATCAAATGTTTGTTATTTTTGATAATTTTTATAAGTTGGAATCAGAAGGACAAAGCCAGTTCATATCAAATAATATAGAAGAGTACCCTAAAAAAACTGAACGTATAAAACAAAACTCCACACCCAGTAGAAGACAATTTTCAAGAAAATACTTTCTCACAGGAATTAATAATATACAAATTGAAGTATGTCAGGTTATGTTTATGAACACATAGAATATAAGCTTGAAAAAAATTAGAGTTACTATGGCAAAAAAAAAGATAACAGGTGCAGGTATATGTTTGACAGATGGTAGAGGACATCATTCAAATCATCCAAAAACATCTGACCAAGATAAAAATAATATAAGAGATCATATTAAAATGTTTCCATTCAAAGAAAGTCATTACTCTAGAAACAAAACTAATAAAAAGTATTTTTTGAATCCAGATCTTTCTATAAGTAGAATGTATGATCTTTATAAAAACCATTGCACAGAAAACCACTTTAATATTCTTAGTGAATTTATGTACAGGAAAATTTTTGTTGAAGAATTCAATTTAGCTTTCAAAAAACCAAATATTGATACTTGTCAGTTATGCGATAAGTTTGAAACTATTTTGAAATGCTCCACTGTGAATGAAGAAATACAAGATACAATTGAAGAAAAAAATGTACATTTACAAATGGCTGAAATGGCTTATGAGGAGAAAAAAAAAGATAAAGCTCTAAGTACTGTTAACAATGAAATATTAACTGTGTCATTTGATTTACAAAAATGTTTAGCTACACCATTCTTATCTAGTGGTCTTTCTTTCTACAAGCGACAATTATGGACTTTCAATTTTAATATTGTTATCTATGGGATGAAACTAAAGCAAATCGTGGTGGTCAAGAAGTAGCATCTTGTATTTATAAATATGTTAATGATAAACTTGATAAATTTGATAGTATTAAAGAGATCATCTTTTACAGTGATTGCTGCCCAGGTCAGAACAGAAATATTTATATGGCTGTAATGTTTTTGCACTTAGTTGGTTGTTTGAAAGAAAAAGGAAGAGATCTGATTATCCATCATAAATTTTTAATACCTGGTCATACACACATGGAGGCAGATACAATTCATGCAGCCATTGAAAAACAAAAAAAACGTACAATGATAGATATTGAATTACCAAGAGACTGGGCTATACTCATAAGTTCAGTTCCAAGAAAGCCTCCAATAAATGTAATACAAATGGAGCAATACAACTTTTTAAACTTCAAAGAGTTAATTGGTAAAGTATTTATACATAAAAAAATTAATATTGATGGTGAAGCTGTGGGGTGGAATAAGATTAGGTGGATGAAGTACATGACTAATAATTTTGGAAATATTTTATATAAACATTCCTTCTCCTGTGATGAAAACCATACATTTAAAATATTGGACTTAACAAAAAAAACCAGACGTTCTTGTGAATTAGGTGAACTACATGCTCTACACACTAACCTTCTACCACTTGAAGCAAAAAAGTTAAAAGACTTACAGTCTTTATTACCTTTTATCAGTGACTATGGGGTAACCTATACTGTCTTTGATATATGGGAGGTTCTCCCTCCGGAGTTCTTATCTCATGTTCTATGGACGTCGTGTACGTTAACTTATCCCCTTCTAAATGAAATATGTCCATAAAGTCTATGCACACTTGTTCAACACTACGGGTCTCTTCCGAATTTAAATGTTCGGTACGTAATTCATTTTTTAATTTTAGTACCCTCTCGGAATAGTTTGACATATTATCATTTTTACTAGTGTTTATTTGCATGACCGTTTCTTCTCTATAAATTTCATATTTTATTTGACTTAGCGACACCGGTTGTATTATTTTTTCCTCATCAGATATGTTTATAACGTTTACTAGTACGCGCCCGTCTTTTACTATATTTATTACGTTGCCCAAGAACCAGGGACCAGAACCGGAACCGAAAAGAACCGGTTCTGGAACCGGTTAACCTTAAAAGTTTAGGAACCGTAACTGGAACCGGAACCTTTATTTCCAAAAATAAAAAACCGTAACCGTAACCGTAACCTTAATTATAAAAGGGTTATTTTGGTTAGGTTAGACTAGTTTTTTGGACTAGTAAAACTATAGAAATTACTATTTTGGTAGACAATTTTTATGTTCAGAAAAATAAAAGTCAAATCTTTTAATGTTTTTGTGTTGTACCTAAACTTGTAATTTGTTATTCGTCCGTCGTCGACGTAGAATCATAGGGACGTATCAACTATCAACACTCAACAGTAAACACTATCAACCAAATGATTATTAATAGAAATAAACCATTAATCGAGTGAAAATATATACTAATAAGTAATAAGTAATAACTAATAATACGGATATATTATTATTATTCAACATTGAAGAACTAAAAATAGTAGATAAGAAAATCCATTATATATGACATTATCGACGTGCACCGAGCCACCGACCTGGCACGGCGGCAGTCAGCACTGGAGAGGTACGGTTGGTATTGTGTTTTATACTTTTATACAGTTTGTTGTAATTTTGTAAACTTGTAAATACTATTTCTGAGTTTATGCCATTAATGACATGTGTAGTTGTGTAATTGTGTGACATTCTTTTATTTAAAAAAAATAAACATGGGTCGACCAATTAAAAATGCAATTATTCGAAACCATTATGAATATGATAAAATCAACAACGAGTCAAAATGTAAAATATGTTCTGCAAAACTTAAAGTAAGTATCTATTATACATTATTAAACCTTCGAACTTTAGAACCTATCTCAAAGTTAAAAAAGTTATGACCTAGGTAGGTAAAGTCCTATAAAATATAATTGTTTATGAAGTAGGTATTACCTAATCAAATGATAAAGTCAAAAATAAAATTGTTTTTTTATTTATTTGAAAACTGTTAATAGGTATTTGAAAAATTGAAAATAACAAAATATTTTATCCTATTTTATCCAATTAACTTCTGATAATATGCTCAATAGGTTAACTCAGAAGTGTCAGTACACATAATTTATTTTTGTATGTTTCTTAATATATTACAATGAGTATATTGTCTATTAAGTATTAAGTTTTTTTCTAGCAAAACACTTTTCTGGTCTGTACAAACACTACAAACCATAAAATATAAATGTTACAAATTACAATATATTATATACTATTTAGTATATACCCACCTACAATGGCTATAACAAAATATAACAATAGCCAGTGTCAACTTTGTCTCCTAATTACAATTAAATTAAAATTAAAAATATATATTTCATCAAATCATAATATTTCACAATACCTATTACAAATATGAAATATTACTTATTTTACAAATTTTTACTATGCGATGGAATAAAATATCTTCACTTAACCCACAGAAATATTTACATTATTATCTTATTTTCCTATAGATCCTAGGCTAATATTTATAAATATTATTTATTTTTATAATTATTTTTTAACTATTCCTTCAAAATACCTTCTATTTTCATGAAATAATTACAATTTAAACAAGAATAATTAAATTATTTTATACTATTTTTTTTAATAAATCTCTAACAGTCGGAAATCAAAATTAACCGAAAATAACCGGTATTTTTCAGAACCGGTTTTAACCGGTTCTAGAACCCTTATATTTTTTTAGAAAACCAAAAAGAAACCGAAACCCTTAAACAAATTAATTTAATAACCGGAACCGGAACCGTAACCGAAAAACACTGTAGGTTCCAGTCCCTGCCAAGAACACTTGCTCTTGCAGCTCCCCCTGATGAATAGTTATTACTTCATTATCTTTAACCGTGCCGGCGTCGACACCTACCGCCATTATGTATTCTACACGCGGAGGTATTTTTATGTGGCTTCCTAATGTTAACGTGTGTGTACCACAGCCGTATGGCATATTTATTGTGGTATTTTGTAACTGAAAGAACGGTCTACCTAATATACCTGCTTTAATAAGTGGCATATCGTTTTTTACTATATAAAATTTAACTTTTTCAAAAGTTTCCGTTCCTATTACAACTGGTATCTCCACTATACCTATGGTAGATTCTAGCGTATTACTTATACCTCTTAAAGAAATTGTTTCACCTGGTATTAACTTTGTATTCGACATTAATTCGGATAATCGAATTATATTTACACTGCTACCTGTATCTACTAATAATTCTATTGGATTATTTATAAAATGTTCGGACCTAATTTTAATGTGTTGATTTTCCATTGCTACCGTTATTTGTTTTATATCATATATCTCCCTTAAATCCTTAACCACAGAGGGACTTTCTATTCCTGTAGTCGGGTTTCGTTTCCCGAATTGGAGCTTTCTCCTTTATCACGTCTGTCCTTATTTTTCTTTTTATAACATTTATCTATCGTGTGCCCTTTTTTTGAGCAATACGTGCATATCAAATATGTATTCGCTGTAGGTTTATTCATACTAGGTCTATCACCTTCATTTTTAGGATTTCCTTTTTTAAACCTACAATCTCTAGCATAATGCCCGTATTTTCCGCAGTTATGACAATTACCTTTATTGTACTTTTGCGTTTCCCCCTTAGTCTTATTAAAATGATTTTGATTATTGACTTTTACTTCGCCTGGGGTCATATTTTTTTCTTCAATTATTGCAATTTGTATTGCTAGCTCTAATGTGGAGGGATTTTTACTTTTTACCATTACTTTTATTTTATCACTAATCCCTTCCAAAAATACTAATAACGCCTGTTCCCTTATATTGGTTTTTACAACGAGAGCATCACTCGTGCTCTTTCCTTGGGTGCTACCTTCTGATACCGCCTGTACCAGATTACGTATCCTAGTGGCATACTCTATTACCGATTCTTTATAACGTTGTTTTGCGCTAAATAATTCTATCTGTAAGTACGCCGCGTTTATAGGTTTATCATACGTATTTTTTAACAAAGTTTTTAGCATTTCCCAACTGGTGATTTCCTCATATTTTATCACCTCGTAAGCTTGCCCTTTTATTTTAGTCAAGATAGCTTTCAACATTATATCTTTATTAGCTACCGGAGTTATTTCCGCTATTAGCTCGCATGCATTTATAAAAAATATTAATTTTTCATTGATACCCCCATTGAATTCGGGTACCATACGCGCCACATGCTCCATGGTTTTATCGAACCCTGTAGAGTAAGCTGATATTGTGGTATCCGTGTTACTACTGTCTCCTAACATTTTTTTATTTTTCGGAGTACCTACTACAATATCAAAAACCTGCGATTCGGATAGTTCTACTTTCGTAGGACTATCTTCTAACGTTATATTTAAACTACTACGTTTTACTGGACTATCTGACATATGAGTTACGCTTACCAACTATTGTACATTACTGAATTTTTCATTGAATTGATGTCGACACTTCTAGAAACTCGCTGGTCCACGGCAGATGTTTTGAATTATTCTTGAGAAGTTGATCAGATTTCCCTTGAATGATTCGGGTAGAAATCTTCGTCGTGTTGATACGATGTATATGAAGATCCCTGGTTTCGGCACCAATTTTTTCCTGTTGTGATCCAGATATGGAGCTTGGTTGACAAGGGTCGAATCAAATGAATTAACACGTAGTCAAATTAACTATTATTATGACTTTTATTTATTTAGGTTAGTATTTAACACTTTTAAAACACTCAGAGTAATGTTACAACTTAAGACAAATATATCTAGCATGAATACTGTCAACTAGTCGTCACGCAGAAATAGTGTGTCTACTCCTTCTCGGAGCGTCCTTATATATTAGATGGACAGTCATATTCTATTGTCTTTTGCAAAGTGTCAAGGTCCCACTTAAGTATTCACCACAGCTCTTTTACTACAGTAGAAATTATCTTCTTGTGGCGTGACTCTATTAATAGTAATTAATATATTGTGCCACGTACGCTGGGTGCAGTACTTCCTTATAATAACAGATTTGTGTGTGGTCCCTTACCTTGACTATTCCAACAATACTTAAAATCATCACCTACAAATATACTGATGTCTATAGGAAACACTATGGATATTAATTTTAGTTAATAATTAATTATGACTGTAAAATTATATACCTCATAATATGTTCTTAGTTATATAATTGAATATTAATTTTATATTATTCGTTCCTAATTCTATTGTAACTGTGTCATTACACAATTTTATACATAGCTTTGTAAATGGAGTTTTTTCCGTCAATAAAGATAATATTATAATATTAATAATAATATTACATATTACATATTAAATACTATTAATCGTAACTAAAAAATCAAGTTCACAGTAGTAGTTGCTGATGCCGTCCAATGATAATGGATCGTTCAGCGACGTCGACTGGTTCGTAGACATAAACAAATAGTTATGCGACGAGATATACTGCGTGCAATAATTAAAATATCAATTATCGTGCGGTGGGAGGTTTCGCGACGGTAGCGCGGACAACGGCGACGATGGCAGCGAACTCGACGATCAGCGGCGGTGATACGAGCGCGCGTGACGGCGAGTTTGGTAGCAAAATACTGTGCGTACCGGCGATGATACTCGGCGGCGTAAATGTGGACGACCGTTCGCTACTGTGTGAGGTTCTTCAGCTTCAACAATACAGTCGTGAGCTGTATCCAGGGGCTGGAAACTGTATAGTAACCACACACATAGACAAGAATACTAATAGATAGGCAACTTCTGTGTTAATTATTGGAGCATTGCAAACCCCGCTACCGGTGCTTGGTGATGGAACTACGGCGGCGGCCGACGCCAGAATACATTCCCGCTTTTTTTTTAAATTAACCAATTGAAATTCTTTTTTTCCTTACCAATTTATTTTTATTAATTATAAGGTGTTTTGAAAACAATAGAAATTAAAATAAAAACATATTTTTTCAATATAAAACATTTATTAAAAATATTCAACAGCATAATATACATAACGATAATATACACATTATAACGTTATAATATTAATTCAACTTAAAGACTATAATAAATAATTAAAATGTTTTCAACGTCACCAAAAATTCACATGAGGTTATACACATAGTCAATATTAATAATATAATTGATAAAATTTAAAATTAAAAGTACAATAGTGATGTAGTAACCAGTTCGCTCTCACAGCTCGGTTGCTCCAAGCTTCTTTTACGACGAATGCACGTTGACGCTGTTGACTTGGATCGGAAGGTTTGACGTGTTTAAGTAAATAAGTTAAATCAACACGTTGATAACAAGTTATACTTTTATTTAACAATAAAACAATTATATTTAAAACAAAATTAAGTTTGTCGACAGAATATATGTATTTTGCCGGAGAGTAGCTATTTGCACTAAAACTGGGATTTTGTACTTATTGAAGGCGGCAATGCGGCTGTTACTAGTCCGCGACCAACATAAGCACTATTAACCCGTCATCGGTATCGGTGTTAGCGTTTCGCTAACATTAAACTTATTTTAGGAACCACTTGTTCAAATAAAAATAGATTGTTTTGAAACTCCACATACCTCTTATCTAAATAATAATAAACTAAAATAACAATAAAAACAATACAAAAACATATTTATGTGAATATTATGACTGGTAAAAGTACGCAGTACCGATTATGTTAGCGTCCGGCTCGCACGATACTAACCGTGTTATAATTTTTTGAATTTTATAATTTTTTTTATACTTTTAAATAATGAGCAAAAATTGTGAAAAAGTGTGTGCGTGGTTAAGTGAGGTTGAGGATGATTACGAGTTATTTGATTCCGATGATACCGATGCTGATTCTGACTTTTGTATTGAAAATGTGGAAAGTGATAGTGATGAAAGCACCGATCAAACTACATCAAATGTACGTCGTCGATCACCTTCTCTTTCAGGTGAAAATATTACTATAGTTTCCGAACCAGAGTTTTTCTTAGGGAAAGATAAAATAACTAAATGGTATAAAAATAACCCCCCTTCTAACGTCCGTACTCGTCGTCATAATATTGTTTTGCATTTGCCCGGAGTGAAAAGAATCGCTAGAGATGCCAAATCAGTCTTAGATTGCTGGAAGTTATTTTTTCCTGATAATGTGGTTATAGATATAGTTGAGTGTACTAATAAATATTTAGCGAAAATCCGTGCAAATTATCAAAATAATAAGGATGTGCGTGATACTACTAAAGAAGAAATAGATGCCCTTTTAGGATTATTGTACTTGGCTGGGTATTTGCGTAGCAACCATTTGAACCTACACGATTTGTGGAGAACTGACGGTTTTTCTCCTGAATATTTCCGGGCAGTCATGTCAGAAAAACGTTTTTCCTTATTACTTCGAGCTGTTAGATTTGATGATATCGAAACAAGGAACGTTAGAAGAGCAATAGACAAGCTAGCACCTATTCGTACAGTTTTCGATGATTTTGTTCGGCGATGTAAAGAAAATTATACTGTAGGAGAGAATTGCACTATAGATGAGATGCTAGAAGGGTTTCGAGGGCGTTGCAGTTTTCGACAATATATACCATAATAATGTTAGTTCCAAAGGTACTGCCTCTATCACTGCGAAAAACTGAATATGTTGGAAGTAGACCGAGTTCATTGTCATTAATGCCGTTGTGTAACCAAGTTTCTGATAAAACGATTATATCATAATCGACCAAGGCTACATTACGCGTAAAAACACCCAGTTTGGTATTTATACCGCGTATATTCTGGTAATAAAATGTTAATTTTTTTTCTTTACTGCATGATTCCCGCCGTTTTTTGAGACCGTTGGTACATTATTAACATACTTAATAAATAAATCAGTTTCACCAGCAGATTTTCTAGAATTTAGCTCGTTTAGTATTGATTTTAGGTATTTGCGTTGAAGTAATGTGCGATCCGTAGAAAAACTAACATTTTTAAAGTTTTCAGATTGACGTAATTTGCTTTTGTTTTTCAACAAATTAAAAACATCATGTTGGTTATGTAACGTAATTCGAATTGGTCGACATTGATTTGAGACCTTGCCCAGGCGCAGTAAGTTAACTGGAATAACATCAGTGTCAATATGACGAAATACTTCGAGTATAGATTGCATATCATTCGAATTGGAATCAGAAGGCAGCTCAGGTACATTAAAGAAAATTAAATTTCGACTTCTTGCTTGTCTATCAAGTATTTCAGAAAATATATCCTCCGGAGTAGAATCGATAATACTAGCGGGTTTGGCTTCTAAGGTTGATATTTTAGATTCTAGATTTTCTATTTTAGTTTTCAGTAATTTATTTTCATTTAAAAAATAATCGAATTGATTGGGTATAATATCCAACTTACCCTCGATATCTATAAATTTCTTGTCTTGATTTTTTTTTTCATCACGGATAGAATTGACCGAAGTTATAATTTTATTTTGGGTAGATTTCATATCATTGATCATTTTCACTAATTTATCAAATTTTTCATCAAGAGTAAGAATAGGTACATTTTCACTGTCACCCATGATTAGGAATAAAAATTTAATTTAAGTAAAATGATGTGGTTTATTAAAGAATTTAACTAACAATAACAGAATAATTGTACGTAATACGAACGGACGATGCTCATGCGACGAACGCTCGAATCGAACTGATTAAACTATGATCAAGTTCTATTTATTAATGTAAATATAATAAGTCAACCTTCATAATTCTAAGCAATGACAATTAAATAATTATATGTTTACCTATTGTGGCAATAGAAACGTCAGTAGCCTGATACAATATCTCATTCCTGCTTGATGTCTCAACCGTTGAAATCTTTTCAGTTTCTATTAAATCAAGAGATTTATTTGTTGTCACGGTAAAAATTATTTTAAATGAATTAAACAGTGTAAGGCGTGAAAAATTAAAAATAGGTATTAATAAAATTTCTTTTAAAAATTATTAAAATAAATTTTTACTAAAAATGTATTACCAAACTAGTTAATAATACATGTTATGTCTTTTCAATACCCACACCTGTTTAATATAGATATTTACCTAAATTCTGATCTAACAAATTATTTTTCTCTGTAGTAGTTATAGTTCTTATAGAATCATTTTCCACAGTCCCTTCAAATTCTGTAAGGAAAATAATAACCAAAATACAATAAATCTATTTATTTATTAAAGGACTTACATACAAATTTAAATTAAAAAAAACTATAGGTACCCGGAGTATACCTAGGTACTCCATAATAATTTCTTACCATTCAATAAAATTCTATGTGAATAAAATATTGATGGAACAGCATCACTTATAAGCGTCTTTGTACCAAAAGTAGTTATATAATCAGATAATTTAAAGTGTTTACTACAAATCCTTGTGTGAATAGATGGTGAAAATAAATAGTTTTTATTTAATGCTGCCACCCATTTGTCCCTTAAATCCTTTTGTTCAGGAAACCTATTTTTAAATAGCAAATATAAAATATTATACTTGTGTATACCTACATGTTAGATATTTTATTAAATAACGAGAAACATTTCTCAGTATTGAATAACAATGTACTTATGTAATTTTAGTCCCGAATTTCCAGTCCGTTGGGAACTGCAACTGGTAACACAACACTTTTGTACCATCGTGTGATGGTAAAGTGGAAAATCAAAAGTGATGTTTCCAACTTATATCAAATCAAAAACAAAAATTACAACGAACTCGTTACACCGATAGATAAACAAGTTAAACCAAATACCAAATGATCATTACTGTTAGAGCATTAATTTGTTACACTTTTTACTTAAACGCAAATATAATTAATACCTTTTGGATCTTCCCAACTAGTAACTACAAAGTCGTATTATATTTTTATATTATAATTTATTACAGTTTTTCTATGTTTATCATAGACATATTATAATCATAGAGCTACTCTATGCGCATAATATAATATAATTATAAAATTATAATATTATATCATATTATATTATAAAACAAATATAAATATAATTATATTATATTATAAAATAAATATAAATATAATTATATTATATTATAAAATAAATATAAATATAATTATATTATAAAATAAATATAAATATAAATATAATTATATTATACGTCTATGGTATAATATTAGGCGGTACAAGTTCACCCAAAGAGTATAAAAATATAGCTGTATAACGTCCTTGATAAAACCGCAACTCAGTATGTCTCTCTTGCACATATGTTGGCTTCAATGATAAGACTTCATTCCTAGTCTATTATATTATACGTCTATGCTGCAACGACTGGTTCTATGACCAGTGGTGTGCAGTCAGTCGCAACGACCAAATTAATTTTTTTAATTTTTGTCTCCTTCTTCCCTCAACAAAATGAATTTTACTCACGACGACGATGCAAAACTTTGCGAACTTGTGTCTAGCTACCCACAATTATATGATTTAAGTCATAAAGATTTTAAAGATATCATATTAAAAGATAATATATGGAAAGAAATTGCGACTTCAATGGGGGAAAAAACTGGTAAGTGCCTATATAATATCTTGATTACTATTCATTACTTCATTAGTATTATAAATTAAAATACTTTAGTTTTATAATATAGTTTATACTTTATAGTATGTATATGAATTTAAAATAAAATAAAATTAGTAATATATGATTATATTTATATGACGTATACTCCAAACGTTTACAACATGCATAGTTATTTTTAATCAACGCGTTTCTTGTGAACAACATTGTTTACATAGTCACAGTGAATATCTAAATCTATATCTAATCTATATATAATCTATCTAAATATAATAATAATTCTCGTCAAATTCTTATAAATTCTTATACAAGTTAAAAGTATCTAATACTATTCATTGAACATTTTATATTTTACTCGATGCTAATCCGATTATTCGGTGGCTGCAATGTCGTTGACATATTATGAATCTATTCTAATATACTTGCTATACGTCCACGAGATATTAAATCAAATATTAACACATATAACTTGTTTTAAAAAAATCAATATTTATTTTTATTTACTATAATGTATAATAAAAACATGATTAACAAACGATATCGTATAACTCAGTTTCGCAATTTACAAATATGTTCGGTTTTCCAATATTTACTTAATATGTTTTGAACATACTGATTACCCTTCATTAATAACACATATAAACATCTTGGACTGAATCTGCAATGTTCAATCCACGGGTCGTCAAGCCTTTCCCAATTATAAAGAATAAGGCTCTTTTCACACACACGGTTTCCGTGTACACGGCAACCGTTTACACCAGGGGTCGGCAATTAATTTATATGGCGGGCCAGATATTTAAAAAAAAAAATTTCGAGGGCCAAAAAAATCTTAAACATAATTTTTTCATTAATGTATTTATTTTTGTATTAAAATCACATTTTTAGACACAGTATTTAATATTTAATTATTTATTAAGTAATAATACATTCATACTAATAATAACAAAATTTAATGAGAAAAATGACATTTTTTTTCTTGGGCTAATTTTTTAAAATCTGGTACTCTTGGAGAACAACTGATGCGTAAAGTGTTTTCAAGGTGGTGATCTGTTAATCTTGAACGGTATCGGTTTTTTAAAAACGTCATTTTTGAAAACGAAGTTTCACATACATAAGTGGAGCCAAACATAGTAGCTAATTTTATGGCAAGGGTTTTACAGTTCATGTATTTATCCAAGACATGTTTTATCCAAAAATCTTCAGTAGACGAAGTCTTATTCATTTGCAATGAGATATCTTCTTGCAAATCAATAATTTCCATTTGAAGTGAAGATTTTGGAAGTCTGAATAATTTTGTAGCAACGTCAATCCATTCTCCAGTCGGAGAAACTTCAAACGGATTTTTTAAAAATTGAGACAGTTTTCCATTTTCTGCAAAGTCTTTGAATCTCTTACCAAATTCTTCACCAAGGTCCGACAAATAACTTAAAAACATACTGCAGTCTATGTCGGAATTCTTTTTATATTCAACGATTGTTGGAAAATGAATAAAATCTTGATTTTTTTATATCTTCTTCAAAGATTTCAAGTTTTCGTCGGAAAGCAGATACACTTGATATCAGATCACAAATTAACTTGTTATGCCCTTGTAACTCAGTATTAAGTACATTTAAATATGTAAGAATGTCTTTTAAAAATGCCACAGATTTGAAACAACAACACAGATAATGATTAACCGTTATTATTGTCTCAGCGCCTCATGAAATCGATTTAAATTTTAGTTTAATTTTTGTTATGAAGGGTGGGGGGAGTGATGCATAGGATATATAGGAAAATTAAGAAAATTTTTGGCGGTCCATATTTTTTCCTTCCGCGGGCCGGACATGGCCCGCGGGCCGCCTATTGCCGACCCCTGGTTTACACGGATGTAGACAGTGGTTGAAGTGGGGGGGGACGCAGGAGGACTGAGCTACTCTTCATTTTTCTTCATATTATTGCGTACCTCTTTATTCTATTCATCAAAGAACGCAGGGGAACGCAGCGTCCTTCGACATTTTTATGAAAATAAATTTGTTTCTTAAAAAAATTAAATAATTACAATAAAATATTGGAAACGACTAATATTCAATTTAATTTTTGGTATTATATTTTAAATCTGTATATTAGCATATATTAGGAATGCAATAATAGAATATTATATAATATTATACTTATACAGTTATACAACACGTTTCAAATGTTATCACCACATATTAAAGGCAAAAGGATTCTACCGCCACCGCTGCAGTGTGTGTGGACCTTGATTCGTGGTATAAGTACTTACCACGACGGCCTCTTAAGAGCTAAAAATATAATATAACGTTTAGGAAAATTCCCGAGTGTGCCGGCGATAACGATCTATTATAGTAGATCCCTGACAATATCTAATAAATAATAATATAATATAGAGTCCGTATTTCGAGAATCGACGACGATTGACGAATGACGATCGTTTTCTACAAAAATTAAATATTATTTATATTTAATTTGGAAACAGCCATTAATCGGTATGACGGTATTATGTTAGCTTGTTACTGTTGTAACGTTCTTGCACGTCACGTCGGCGCTAAATAGTTAAACATTAAACTAGGGCTGGCGGTATTTACGGTATACCGGTAATTACCGGTATTTGAAAAATACCGGTATCCGGTATTTTCGGTATTTCAGTATACCGGTATACCGTGATGCGGTAATTACCGTTGTTACCGAAAAAACCGTGATTCGGTAATTACCGTTGTTACCGAAAATACCATAGCTATTTTTAGAATTCCCATTTGTTGATGGTTGTATTGATTATGGTTATTTTGATTATTTTTAAATGGTCAATAGTAAAAACTAAATATCGATTTGTCAGGACCTGCATCTTGCATGCTTTAGTTCCTTTTCATTGATATCACATTATCACGACATTACATTATATTGTTATAGTGGTTATTAGTGTCATACTGTTAAAGTATTAAATTAACTGTTTAACTGTTAAACTGTTATACTCTTAATATAGTTATATTTTATATATGTTTTAACTGTTAACTTATTACTTCTGTAATAAACTAATAATTAATATCAGTACCGTGGCTGAGTATCTGTCGTCCTGAGATCCTAACGTCGTAACAGGTAAGTTAAACTCCTTCTAATATTAATAACTAGTAACTACATAATATTATACATGTAATACGTGTCAACAAGTTTATTTGTATATTTTGAAGGAAATTCAATGGGTAAAGTAAAGTCTAAAGTGTGGTCATTTTTCAATAAAGCAAAAGATGAAGGAATTTGTAAAAAATGTGGTCAGACTAAGACTTGTAAAGGCGGAAATACAAGTAATCTTATAGCTCATCTACGGTTTATGCATCCTGGAATTTATAATGAGTTCATTAAAATGAACAATTTGATTAATAGGTAAGTTTTTAAATTTTAAATTTTACATTAATTTATAATGTATATAGAAAATAAGTAGATGCAAATTAATACAAAAATAAAATAACAGTTACAAACTTAAAAGTGATACAATAAGACATAAGTACACAGTAGGTACACACTACATAGTATAACTTATACAAATACAATTATTTTTTTAAAACTTTATAAAATACCTATATTATGTTACTACTTACTATAGATTTTAACAATTTGAAAAAAATATAGCATGTCTGACTATTTAGAGTTAAATACATGTTCACATATTTCATTCATATTGATACAACTAAAATATCAAATGACAATAATAAAATAAATAAAAATTGGCATTAACTATTAATATGGAACTATTTAAACAAAAAACCATATTAGTTTTATTGATGTCAAATTGTTGTGAAAAATAATTATTAAAACTAACTTTGTGGTATTTAAATTTTGTTAAAAATACTTTTAAAAAGTATTCAGAATACTTAAAAAATACTTCAAAAAGTATTCAAACACTTTATAAGACTGGACTTAATAACATTAATAATTTATTAATTTCCAACAACATTATACAATTATTAAGAAGATATACTTACATAATATAACTTACAACTTATCAAGTTAAATTCTTACTTTGTTAACTTTTAAGTTTCAACTGAAGGCATTTTAATTGAATTTACTTAATTATTTTCATTAACTTGCCCAACCTTGGATAATAATAATGCCTTATTATTTATGAAAATAGCAATTATTTATGTATGTTTGTTTTTCAGTGATAGTACTGATGAAATGATACAAGAGGAATGTAACCTAACTACAGAAACATAATCAACTACATCTAGACATCTAGTATAGTGAGTCCTGTTCTAAAGCCAGAACAAAGATCCGCGCTATCAAATGTTATTGCAAAGCCTAAAATACAATCTACACTTAGAGTTATAAGACCCCTGGACAAACAAACAGAAGAAAAATATAAAAATGCTATAGCAACTTGGGTGTGTGTGGATATGCAACCTTACAGGTCTGTTGAGAAGCCAGGTTTTAAACAACTTATGAATACTTTATGTCCAAGTTATAAAATACCAAGTCGAAAGTATTTTTCAGATCATAAAATACCACAAATGTATGGTGAGGTAAAGCTTATAATACAAACTAAACTTTCTTCAGTAAAATTCATAGCTCTTACAACAGACTGCTGGACATCTAACAATGGGCATCCTTTTATTGGTTTGACAGCACATGCGATTTCTAATGAGTGGAAATTGGAAACATTTTGTTTAGCCTGTACTTCATTAAATATTGACCATACGGCCCAGAATCTTCAACGATCTATAAGAGAGATATTATTTGAATGGAAAATTGACAGTGAAAAAATTGCAGCAATTACAACAGATTTTGGCGCTAATATTGTTAAGGCGGTTAGTTTAATGAATTTTAATCATGTTGCTTGTTTTGGTCATGCGTTAAAAACAGGAGTAACTCGAGCATTTAATATCCAACCAGTAAAAATTTGCATCACAAATGTAACAAGAATACGTTCAATTTTCCATTATAGCAATAAAATGAAAAGATTGTTGTTAGAAGCCCAAAATGAGTTGAAACTTCCCACATTGGTTGCACCGTCATCATCAGAAACTAGGTGGTGGAGTGTTTTGCCTTGCCTTTATTTTGTTAAGACTCAATATTCGGTTCTTTTACAAATTTTTACCATACCAAAGCATTATAATTTATTACCAACGCGTAATCAAATGAAGCTTATTAACCGTTTGTTAAAAATAATTGAACCGTTGAAACTGTTGGGTGAATCGATGGCATCTGAAAAGAACATTACAATTTCTGATTTATGGCCAATATATCAAAAATTGAAATTAATGTATGAGCCACTTAGTCAAAGAAGTGATGTTGATTGTAATAATGAATACTCGGCTCCATTATTTCCAAATAGTGATGACAGTGACTATACAGAAATATTCACACAGCCAAGTAATCAAGATGATTCAGGTGGTGAAGATAATGAAGAAGAAACTTCAGAAACAAATTCATTATCTCAAGCACTCAAACATGTTGAACAATTAGTAGTTTCAGAAATTTTAGAAACATTGACAAAAAGATACTCTAGTAACGATCATGCCATGAAACTATTACAAAAGGCTTCATTTTTAGATCCTCGGTACAAAAACAAATATCTTGGGGATCAAAACCAAATAGATGTTGTTCATGATGAAATAAAATTAGAAATGAGACAAAT
>JANEHU010002528.1:0-35414 GCA_027563435.1 Nasonovia ribisnigri | reverse complement strand
CATGTGCAAATTACTAGACATTAAAAAGGTACAGACCACAGCATGGCATCCACAAACAAACGGGTTTCTTGAACGTAGTCATAAAACACTGAAAACATATCTACGTAGTTTCGTTGATAAAGATAGTAACTTTGATAAGCTTTTATGTTATGCAACTTTTTGTTACAACACAACCGTTCACACGTCCACTAATTTTACCCCCTACGAACTTGTTTTCGGGATGAAGCCTAACATTCCATCAGCTTTTAATAAAGAGCCAGAACCACAATACAATTACGATAATTACGTATTCGACTTAAAGCGAATAATGCAAGAAACGCATAAAATAGCTAGGGAAAATCTTATTAAGAAAAAAGAAACTAACAAAACTTACTATGATAAAACTTTAAACAAAATAGAACTCCACGTAGGAGACAAGGTACTGATTAAAACGCAGAATAAGAAAAACATGCTAAATCTAAACTGGCAGGGACCCTACGACGTACTGCTAGTACATGATAATGAAAATATAACTATACAGAAAGGTAAACGCGAGTACCGCATTCATAAAAATAATGTGAAGCGATATTACGACTATGAACAAAGTTCAAGTCAACAATAATAATAATAAAAGAAGAAAAAAAACATTATATATAAAAAAAAAAAAAAAAAAGTTTTTTTTTTTTATATACTACCCTACTTCTCTATTTTTCTATTTTTTTTTTACTGTTCTAGAGTAAGACAACAAATACTCCTACAGGAACTTAGCACCTTAATAGGATCAGCCCAACACAATTTCACTACATTATTTCGCGATGAAATACCAAATTGTTTATTAATACATATCGCTTTAGCAAATAGTAAATTGCTACAACCTTTTTCGGGAGAAGAAATTTTGAACATGACTAGAACATTAAATCATTTTTTACACGACAAGACAAGAGACCAACGGCCACTTCTTCAACCATTCTGTGTTTACCTAAAAACTTACATTGACAGGGCGGAGGACCCGACGAGCATATTTGACTATGTTCGATTTCCAATGCCTTAACTAGTGTCTTGTTTCAATGTTCTCTTTCTGTTTTTTCTTGTGTATTTTTTTCTCTTTTCTCTCTCTCGCTTCTTATGATATGTTGTATTGAATTTTAGTAAACCGAAATATGCCGTCATGGATTTCGAGTTCACCAATTTAGGGCGAGAGAACCTTATTCTGATATCTGGAGCAATTATGGGTCACTACTCGCCAGGATTCATAACGAAATTGGAGGGGCGTGCGTTAGTATTAAAAGAAAATCGAGTGGCCACACCACAGGAGTGGAGAAATATGGTACGACACTTGGTCAAGATATTTAGGGGAAAACCAACCAAACTCATCCCAATACTAGCCCAAATCCACATTTCGGATAATACCCTAAAACCCAATCTAACAAAACAACAAATACTCGAATACCTTAAACCATACGACATAATAGTACTGTGGGAAGGAAGCACAGACATAAAAATTCTGGATGCTCTAGGGGCGCCACAACTCACTCTCTCGCTAAGGGGTTGGGATGTGCACTCGAATGGGCGGTTCTTCCTGCAACTACTACGCAACAAAACGATCATAGTATCCCATCCCATAGGGGAACTAACGAAGAACGGCAGGGCACTAAACCTGACCGAAGCGCACGGGTTAGTTTGTAGCGGAGATCATGGGCACCCCGAAGCTCATGACCCCGAAACCGACGTAGTATGGACAACATGCTTATTTCGAAACCTTCGTCAACACTACAAAGTGTTGGACGAAGATATTTTAGACGCATTATAAAACATTTAATAATTTTATTAGTATTATTATTATTATTTTTTTAGCCCCACTTTTATTTTTTTTAGTCATATTATTATTTTACTAACAGTTTTTTTTAAGGGGACATTTTATTATTATTAGAGGGTTTTAATTTAATATACAACTTTCAGAATAATACTTCTAACAATACCATTCACGTCAGGAACATTACGATTCACAGACGAACGATTAGATCAACATTCAGGTATCTACTACGAGAACCGAGGACAGTTGAAACTTATAACTTCTCAATGGGACCTTACAGCATACATTAGTCTTACTAAATACAATGAGCAATTTGACTACATAGGCACTATGATAGAGAAAACATCAGTCTTGTGTGTCGAGTATATGCACAACCCAGTAACTAATAATTTTAACTGTAACAATTTGCTTGCTGTCGCTAATAGTATAGTTAATAACATTCAAAATAAAAAGAGTCAGGTCTTAGACTCCATAGGACATGTGATAGAAAAACGTAATGCTCTACTTACAATCGCAAAGAAAGCCGCGAGATTAATATACGGAGTATGTAATTTAGAATGCATAAAAAAAAATTTGACTTTAACATAGGGGTTTCGCAAAATACATCCCAACCTAAATTAATAAAAGAGCAGGTTAAAGTCATAAAATTGAATCACAAGTCTATTCCCAGTAATTTTTAAACAAGTGTAACTTTTATTTTTAGTAACTAATTTCTCGGGCAGAGACTTTTCGTCCTGTCCTCAAATTTATAAATACATTTATTTATGTTTGACCAGTTAATCTTATTTTAATAAATATTACAAATTAACATTGTGTCTTTGTCTCATTTGACCACGACCTAAATCCTTTTGATCAACCTGGCCCAACTTCCGACGTTGAGCACTTTAAAATAAAACGATAGTGAGAGATCACTACATCACCTTCACCTCAGAAATTGAGATGTTAGTATATCATGTGTAATGTACTAATGTATATAAACTAAATACCTAGTTGCAATTAATTTTATCATTTGAAATATGTTTATAGTTATTAGTAATCAAATTTAAATTAAATTAAATCAAACGGCTAATTTGAACTCTTTTTTATGTTGAATATAAATGAATAGCTCGTCATTATAATGTTACACTATTATATATTATAATAATATATACCTAGGTCTAAATGTATAAAGATGATCTAATTTGTATATGTTTTAGTGATAAAAAGTCAACCAATTACTACAGTGGCATCAAGTTCTAAATCGTTAACAAAATCAACATCACAAGAAGGTATAATATTCACATTCTTAATGTATACAACATATACCTAGTAGTATACATATTTTGAATATAAATAGTCATTCAATACATTTTAAATTCTATGTTTGTAGTTTTCAAAGGTTCAAGCAATAAGCGAATTAAATATAACCAAGATGAGAATAAACAAGGTAGTGAACTAAAAAGCAAAAATATTGGTAATTATTATTCTAGCTCGGCATTATGAAAAATAATTTTGTTGGTATAATTTGTAATTATATATATGTATATAGATATTAGGAACCCTGTGTCCAGGAAAAAATTATTTGACAATAAATCAAATGATGAGCATGTAATGTTAAATGATGGTAAGTAAAATACTATTCAGTTTATTTTTTGTAATTTTGTAGAAGTAAACATACAATGTAGGTAATGATAAATAATTTATTATTAAAATATTATAAATATAATTTTAATATCATGTATTTTTAGTTGTTTATAGTCCAGAATACCAGAATATTAATTATGAAGATGATTCCAATGAACAAGTTGTGGAGGACATAAGGCCAAGAAATATAAACAGTAAGCTAATTTTTATGAAAAAATTAACTAAATAATTTTAATATTTAATGTCTCATAACTTGTGTTTTACAGACAGCAAAAGACAAAGCACACAATATAATGTTTCAATTGTAAATGAAGATCTTGACAAACAATTGTTTAGTAAACCTACTGGATACAATGGTAAGAAGTATTATTGTTTAATTTTCTCGTTATTCAATATTATAATACACAGTTATTATTACAGTTAGTAATGGTACCATACAGAAAAAAAGTTTGGCGGCTTATAATAATATGCCTAACTCGACAGAATTTGGTCATAATATTAATGGTACCTAATTTAAATTAAATAACAGTTACATATTTTCAATATTATCAATTTAAGTTTCATTTTTTTTTCAGATCTGTTGCAATCTCAGACCCAGCTATTAAGAAATATAACATTCTTAAAATATGAGTTAAAACAAGTTTTAAGCAATCAAACGGTAATGCATGATAAGTTGGACCAGATCGAAAAGTATTTGGAACAAAATTCATTTAATAAGCCTGTGATGGAAGTTGATAATGTTGACTTTAGTGATTGTCCTCTACCAATCGATAATATTTATGATTTGCAAACATTTGAAGACAAAATATCAGGCGATCAAAGTTACAAAAGTCGTTTGGTAAGTTATTCAAATTAGTTCATTATACTGTGTTATTAATGACAAAAGGAGACTACATTTTTGAAAGTTAACTATATTATACATATGCCAAATAAGAGAATTTTTTTTAAACTCATTATAATAGTATATCATGGGCATTAGGCATTTAAAAAAACGTTTATAATACAAGCACAATTATTTATTATTTTCAGATCACAGAACTTTCTCACATTGGAGGAAAAAATGTGAAATCAGTTGTCAAAAGACTTATGTCAAAACTTTTTTCTGATAGTTTACTATCAGAATTTTCGTATACTGGTAAAAAGGGGAAAAAAAAATTTTCAAGTTTATTCATATGTTCTGTTATTTTTGGTAAGGATTCAATAATTAATATTATTGTTATTGATTATAATATAATATACATATATACATTTTTTATTTAGAAATTAACTCTCAACGTAATTTTCATTGGAAGATAGTCTAAGGGAGAATGGGGGAATGGCAGTCACCTAAGCAAGATCTTCAATTTCTGGCAAATGGTTAGTCAAAAACACTATTAAATAATATTAAAAGAAGTATTAACTTGTTAGGTACAACATACTTACATTTCAGATTTTTAAAACAAATGTAAATATTTTTTTTAAATTTTTTTAAAAAAAGTGAAAATGACCACCATTCCCCCTATGTAGGGGTAATGATAGTCACTCAAAACCCCATGCAAATTAATAGGGAAAATAATAATTTTTTTATTTTACTCATAATTTCATAAAAAAACATGAAAATACTTTTATTTATATTTGTCTTTATTAATAATAACCTCCACATAATAACATGAGTAACAAAACTTTGTAAACCTGAGATAACTTTGTAACAGGAACTTAATATTTAAAAATAGTTAACAATACATAATATGTAACAACATTTTTTAATATTATTTAATTTTAATTCTTAGTCTTTTAAATAACAAGCAGGTAACATAACTTTGTATTTGGAACTTAATACTTAAATATAGTTAATAAATTCTTAGTCTTTTAAATAATAAGTAGGTAACATAACTTTGTACCTAAACCTGGAATAACTTTGTAACAGGAACTTAATATTTAAAAATAGTTAACAATACATATTATGTAACAACATTTTTTAATATTATTTAATTTTAATTTTTAGTCTTTTAAATAACAAGTAGGTAGGTAACATAACTTTGTACCTAAACCTGGGATAACTTTTTAACATGAACTTAATATTTAAAAATACTAAATAGTTAACAATACATATGTAACAAAATGTTTTAATATTATTTAATTTTAATTTTTAGTCTTTTAAATAGTAGATAACATAACTTTGTATTAGGAACTTAGGTAATATTTAAATATAGTTAGTAAATAATAGACTTGTAACACAATATTTTAAAATTATTTAAATAGACATTCTGAATCTTCTATTACAAATATCACATACATAATTTGTTGGTGAATCTGCATCACTGCATTCTGCATGTACCCAAAATCCACAATTTGTATATCTATACCATACTTCGTCTTTGCCTCTTTCTTCACAGATTAAACAAATTTCAGTACCATCATCCACATCATCATCACTGTTATCATCACATATTTCTAGGATATCGGTGTCAGTGTCAAAAGCAGAAGTGTTGGAATTAAGAGTTGCGTTTAATTCATCTAATAATTTTCTTTTGGTAATCTTTTTTCTCTTTAAAACTAAAATAAAAAAAAAAATTATACATTAATAATAATACAATTATCAAGAGTTAGGAACTTACCACTGACTGTTGGTTTTTTCAATATTTGTTTCTTTTGATTTTTTCAACTGTCTTTTTCTTTCTCTATCAATTAATTTGTTCTTCATAGGAGATGCAGTTATGATAGTGGAATGTTGTTTAGCTGCTTTTCGACGGATAACTTTTGAAGGAAGTATTTTTGGAACAGGAGTTATTTCCTCAATTGACACACTTGAATTCCTGGGAGATGGAGTACCGAGTAATGCTGGAATAGAAACTGATGGAGACATATTTGAAGATGTTGGATATTGATGGGATGTTGATGCTATTGATTGCTGTAGCTCTTGATTTAAATCTGTTAAGTTTTGATTAACAGTTATAATATCATTATTTTGGTCAATATCATTTTGACAAAATGTATTAGCTGCATAGAAATCTTCATCGCTAAATATATTGGGATTTAGTGGATATATCCCAGTGGCTGAAAAACCTGAGATGCCTTTTTGGATAGTAGCTACATTTGAGTAGGCTTTATTAAAAATTTCTGATAAATCATATGGAGTGATTTTGACCATAGCCTTACTTTTCATAAAAAAATCACATTCTCTTCTATAAGCTACCTTCAGTGGCCCAAAAAATGTAACGTCTAAGGGTTGCATTCTATGAGAGCTATGAGGTGGCAATGACAACATTACTATGTGATTATCTCTGCAATACTGAAAAGCAGCAAGTGTAATATGACTCCCATGATTATCAAGGATTAATAAAACTGGTTTTTCAGCTGTAGGTTTACAGTAATCTGAAAAATGTTTGAGCCATACCAAAAATATTTCATCATTAGTCACCCATTTTTTGAACATTCATACAGAGCACCTGGTGGACCATTCCTTGTCAGTTTGCTGTCCATTCTCTTCCTAGGGAAAATAAAGACTGGGGGTATATAGGATCCAGATGCGCTAATGGTACAAATAACAGTAACATTTTTGCCTCGTTCCCAACTTGTTATAGATCCAACTCGTTTCTGTCCTTTTGGTGCTAGTATATTTCCAGGATCTTGGACTGTTGAGATGCCAGTTTCATCCATATTAAAAATTGTTGTGGCAGTAAACTTGTATTTTTCCATTAGACTTTCTAGATTATTAAAAAACAAAGTAACTTCCTCTTTATTAAAGGCAGTGATTCTACTTATACTAGTAGCTTCCGGTTTCCTAACAGTAACTGATGGATTTCTCCTTATAAAGTTATAAAACCAATCAATTCCTGCTAATTTCAATTCTTTATTGAAATTATTTTGTATGTTATTTCTGTCTGCGTAATCAAATGCAGCTTGCCTCGGTTGCAATGGTGTTAATCCATAAAACAGCTTTGCTAAATTTTTAATATGTACAGCCATATCATTTTCTTGGTCTGGTGTAAAAATAGGGGTACATCCCAAACTTGGTGGTCCAAAATTCTTAGTTTTTACTCTTTTTTGTAAAGTACTAAATGGAATACCAAACGCGTCTGCTGCTTTGCGCATACTAAGTATTTTTTTTAAAACTGAATCCACTGCAGCTTTAAGGGACTTTTCAGGGTGGTTTTTCTCTTATATGATCTTGGCATCTGAAATATAAATTAATTAAATTACAATCAAATTTTTTAAATTATTCAGTAATATAAAAATACAATTTAAGATTCAAAGTTAGTTTGTTAATTTTGCATGTTAGATTACCATGACAACCTGGGGTAATGGTAGTCATTTTATAAATGACTCTCATTACCCCATAAGTACTGACTGCGAATACCCCATTCTGCAATTTTTAACAAAATGATATTTTTTTTATTGGTTAATAGTTTAATTAAATTTGCGATTACAGATTCGTAATCCTCACAAATTACTTGTTATGTAAGTTACATCCAAAGGAAAATATAATAAAATAAACTTACCTTGAAAAGCGTTTTTCGAACACAATTTTTAACAGGATAATGGGAAAAAAACATTGATAACAATTTTTTGGCGGTAAAACCTAACTGATAACTACCATATTTAAATTTTAAAGTTTTGATAACAAAATTAATCATTCCACGTAGTCAGCTGATTTTTAGTTATCATAGTTTCGTGATTATCAAGGTGACCACGATTACCCCTTGACCATCATTCCCCCATTCTCCCCTATATGATTATATTAACTTACCTAGTATGCTAAAATATATTATAAAATCTGCAATGATAGTATTTCTTAGTAAAGACTATATAATATTTGTTTTAATTTAAAAATTTTCTACTTTTCCGGTGGATTTTTCTAAAACTGTCTTTCATATTATTAGCATTTATTAATTACGAACACATCAAAAAAAGAATCAGCCAGATCGGTCATGCATTTTCGGAGCCGATCCGTCACAAAGATTTTTCCATTTCGCTTTTATTTAGAATTAACGATGGAAAGGTTTTGATTAGCTTATGGGTAGGGAGATAGCGGTGTACCATGTAACTTTGATTGTTTAAGACCATTTACATTTTTTGCAAAAGGGCCCCATTTTATATTTGACTTTAGGGCCCCCAAGTGTCTAGTTGCACCACTGTTTACAGTTATTGTTTTATATGTGTCCGGTACACATATTTACATTCTGTTTAAATTCTGCGTGAATTTGATATTATTAAATTTCTCTCCTTTTTTTTGTATTAAATGATATTATCATTTATATTCTATATGTTGTTTATAGTATTATAGTTATCTATATGTTGTTGTATATTGTTTGTATAATAGTTTTCAATATTACTTATAAAAATGTCCTAAAATGTATTTTCATATGTTTTTATAGATTCAATTAAAAAGCAAATCAAATTCAAAAGTACTCCACTCAATGAAATTGAAGATATAATAAAATATATTTTAGCTCAATCTCCATTTAGCTTGAAAAGGCAACTTCAAAAAACCACTGTTCCTAATTCCATTTAAAAAAATTAAATATTAACTTTCTTAATATCATGTGTATTCTTTTGAATAGGTATATAAAATCATTAAAAATGTATTACATCATTATAATATTAAACATTAATAAATATATAAGAATTGATTATATAAATCTAAAAATATATATGTATGTGTTTTTTTACTTATAATGATATCTTAAATAAGATTTAATATATTTTAAATAAAAGTTATTTATTAAATATTAAGTCTTACTCAAACCCTAACTATTGTTTATTTCATTTGAGTTTATTTTCAAAAATGTGGTATATTTATATATAATATGTCTATTAAAAGGTTTTGTGTGAAAACAATAATGTATTATAATGAAGCATGATCAGCTATTTAAGTTGGGTAGCTTATAAATATATTTTTTTATATCACATATTATATAGTAGGCATGCATTATTATAATAACGTCTATCACAGATTTTATTATATTATATTCCAGTACAAGTTAATAATTAATTTTAATCATATACTAGCTGACCCCGTGCACCTCGTTGCCCATTAAAAATACCTACTCTATATGTATTTTAGTGATTTTATTAATCTCTAAACCTTTTTTAACCTAAATGGTTCTTTAATGGTTTATGCTTGCCATCTACATAAGTGCATTGTGATACACAATATTTTTCGTATAACCATCTGGTGCGTACACATATAAATCATTCGGGCTCCCGACGCGGGAGCAGGCAACATACAGCTGTCCATGGGAGAAGCATGGATTTACCAAATTTAGGCCACACACTTGTAGTGATTGGCCTTGAGCCTTGTTGATGGTCATGGCAAAAGCGATTCGCACCGGAAACTGCAAACGTTTGAATGCGAAGGGCAAATCTGTAGGAACCATTGGGATTCGTGGCAACATTACATATTCGCCCTTAAACTTTCCGTTTAAAATTGTAGCTTCGATAATGTTGTTCATCAATTTCGTTATCATTTTCGTGTTCCCCATGAAATATATTTGTAGATATTTAGGTTCCATATCTGGCAGGGGTAATAATGATCCAGCTCGATGATAGATTTGACCTTGCACCTTGAATGTTGGCATGTAATTATCCCTCACGACATTCGTTGCCCCAAATGAAGTCATTTGGAAACACGAATTGTAACGACGGATATTTGTTAAAAAATGTTTCGAAATGCTCGTATCGCCTGCCACCAACGTTGATAATGGTTCGGGTGGTGCATGCAAGGCTGGCAAATTTACCTTACCCCGAGCACAGCACATTCCTGGTGCTTCATTCTTAAACTTAAATGCTCTACAATAAATGCAGAGTACATCCATTATTCCGATGGCCACGCTTGAGTGTGTGCTGTAATTAATATCGGCATCATAGTGTAGTGCACAAAGGTTCAATTCGGTGGTTCGTCTGGATCGAGCACCCATTACTCGCATGGTCCCCAATCTTGCATCTCGGTGCTCATCTGTCTCGGATGAGCGGGCCCGGGACTGCCGTTCTCGGTTGGTCCTCAATCTGGTATCTCTTTGCTCGTCAGTCTCCGATGAGCGGGCCCGGGACTGCCATTCTCGGTTGGTCCTCAATCTGGCTTCTCTTTGCTCGTCAGTCTCCGATGAGCGGGCCCGGGACTGCCGTTCTCGGTTGGTCCTCAATCTGGCTTCTCTTTGCCCGTCTGTTTCCACGGCTCGTGTTTCCCGCTTCTTGAGTGCTTGAACTGCGGGAC
This sequence comes from Nasonovia ribisnigri, assembly GCA_027563435.1. Taxonomy (NCBI): domain Eukaryota; kingdom Metazoa; phylum Arthropoda; class Insecta; order Hemiptera; family Aphididae; genus Nasonovia; species Nasonovia ribisnigri. Next base: position 24,804 of record JANEHU010002528.1, on the reverse strand, counting down.
TATTTATCGATCGTTTGTTGTTGGGTATAAAAAATTAACTTTTAATAGTTGCAATTCTTATAATAGTTGCAATTGAATTCAGTTATATTGAAATAAATAATAATAATTATTATGAAATCTTGGTAACCTTAGTAACCATGGCAACCTTGGTAACCATGGTAATATGGACACACACACACACATACATTCATTTTTATATATATAGATTAGTAAAAAATGTAATACATATTACATTTTAACCATTAATGAACATTTAATACTAAATCAATCAATATTAATTTAATTAAAATTAAAATTAGGAAATATTAATACAATATTGATTAAATTTTTATTTTAAATGTTGAAACAACCATTGGTTTTAAATGTTAAACAACCTTTATTTTTAAACTTATACTAAATAATTAAAATCTGTTCAAAAAATGTTTTACAGTGATTAAATAACATTTAAAATCTTATACCAAATGAAGTTTTAATATTGATAAAATGTATTTATTATTTTTACTTTTAAATTTAAATGTTGATTTAAACTTAAATAAATATTAGAGTGCTGTGTGGGAATGTTCGGCTGTACGAGACACTACGCAGAGTACAGACGTGTTAGTTTGTTGACGGCTAACGATCAACGCTCCGAATTTATAGGAAAGCACAATTCATAATAACCTCCCCCCCCCAACCCAAAACACAAAATTACGTGCATGCAGTAGCGCTACTACCGAGTGTCGATCTCTGGGGCCCCGGCATAACTAATAATAGCATATTTATTATTTTCGTATTTGATGACAAATATCAAAATCATAATAAGTACTTATAGTAGGTACTTTGATCTATGAAAACAAATTCACGAAATACAATCCAACAAGTACAAGTTCATAAAATTGTGATAAAATAAAATTATGAAGAGCGCAAATAAAAATACAACTTAAAAATCCGAGTAGGTGTGTACCTATATTGATTATAGTATATTGTATTTCAGTATATATTTGTGTATTATTATAATATACTATCAAGTTTCGACATTAATCTGTTATTAAAATATATTATTCTATGAATAGTCTGTAGTCGGTAATGTATTGCTAAAATAAACGTGAATATATATACTACCTAAGTATAAAGTAAGGCTTTCACGTAAAGGTACAGTGGTAAATACTTTATCATTAAAAAAATTGTATTGCTTTTCGCTCGTACAGTCGTACCTAATTATTATTTTATTTAACCTACTTTAGTTATCAAATATCTTTTGGATAATTCTTGATGTAGGTATTTATTCTAAAAAAAAATCATGAGAATTGTAAGTTTGTTAGTTAGATACACATACATTTACTAAACCAATTTGAATTTATTAATCCTAAAAAATTTACTTTGTACTCATATATCATCAGTGGCGCAACTAGAGTCCAAATCTTGGGGGTGCTACAAAAGGTAAACCGTTATATAGCCGTGGGGGGCTCCGCCCCCCCCCCATTACACCTTTAAAATATTTTATTTTGACTATTATTATTAGGTATATTCAAATACTAAAAAATTTAAAATTTTTAACACATTTTATTTTTATTTATTGTATTTTATGTTTTTAAAGTATTAAAGTGTTAAACATAATCTTCTGTCAATCTTAACAAATGTGTTTAGTATTTCTTCGGGAACAATTTTGTTTGCAAGATCTCTCTCAATATTAATTACGCTTAAGTTGGTAAAACGCTGTTGTACCATGCTGGTTCTCATCCAATTTTTTAACCGCCTCATGGAGGAAAAACTTCGCTCACATGTTGCAGAACTGACCGGGATCGTTAATGCAACCGGGTTAGCATCAACAAGTTAGGAGATACTTCTTGATTTACTATTTTTTTTATGCCATCTGTACTGTTTTTTAAGCAGTTTTTTCCTACAAGCATTCCGTGTTTGAATTTATTATGTCCTGAAATCATAGAATATTATAGAATTTTTCTATTGGTATTGTTAGGTACTAAATAACTTATTTAATATGCACCTTATAATGCTGGATAAAATATTGTTTCAAAATCCATGTCCATAAAACTGTCAATAGCTTTAGCCATCTGAAGATTTTCAGTTGAAAATCTAAACTTTAGATTATTGATAATTGTATCAATAATTGGATAATAAACTGTACGCCTCAAATAAGCTTCTGACACATCTTGATCTTGTTCATCAAAATTAGCACTAGTAGTGGTTTCCAAATGGAAATTTATCAAATTAGTCGGCTGAGTTCTTTTCCGTTTTGTTACTTAAATTTTTTTTTTTTAATAATTAGCTTTAAATAAATTTTTATAGTAACTACAACAAAAAATCAAACTTACCAGGATGAGAGACTTCTATTGATATGTCATTTGTTTCACAAAGTTGTATAATTTTTAACCATAATTCTGAGAATGACTTATCCGTTCTCATGTTATTAAATGACTCAATAACACTATTAATAATCATTTTGGCCTTCCCTAATGTAGCCGTCTTTGATTGTAGAGTTGTACTTAAGATGTTTATAACTCCTAAAACATCTCTTAAAACCATAACTAAAATTACAAATTGGCATTTTGTTATTTGACTAATGATTCCTAAAAATAAAATATAATTTTTTTGAGTACTCAATAACATTTTATTTTTCATTATTTATTATATTACCTATAGCTTCAGCTACATCTTTATCAGCTTCTTCTTCAATTTCATTTTTTAAAAATTTTAAAACTGCTGAATAATTGTTTATCATTGAATTGCAATTTCGATATCGACAAACCCATCGTGTATCACAAACTCTTATTACATTGCCTTTCTTTAATCCTAATTCAGTCTGAATTTCAAGTAATTTTGAGTTGTTACTTGGTCGAGAAAAATGCACATAGAGGGACTCCAAAATATTAAAAACATTTCGAGCAATCTAATAAACAAAGTATATAAATTATATAATATAATAATATATTCTAATAAAAAAAATAAACTTTTAGTATAGTATTATGTGTTAATGTTCTACAAATAGTTAATTAAAGCATATTCTACCTTAATTCCTTTGCACATATCCAGAACCACTAAATTTAACCTGTGAGACATACAATGAGTATATATGGCAGAAGGAAAATATTGTTTTATTTTGGCTTGAACACCATTAAGACACCCCGACATTACGCTTGCACCATCAAAAGATTGTGCAACAATTTTTAATGATTTCATGTCAAAATTTAATTTTTCAAAGCATTGAAAAAGGGCCGAGACAATGTGGTTTGCATCTTGCCCATCTGAGACATCCACAAACTCTAAAAACCTTTCTTCTATGTCTAAACCATTAACGAATCGAACACATATCAAAAGTTGTTCTTGTTTATGAGATCTATAAAAAATTATTCTTATATTAAACAAAAACCTTTTTTTTATTTAATTATAATATAATATACCCTACCTTGCTTCATCCACCATTATTGCAAAAAATCCAGTACTTATTATTTTTCTAATGATAGCCAATCTTATATTATCTGCACTTATTTGCAATATAATTTCTTGTATTTTCCAATTAGTGAAGTTGATTTTCTTTTCATGATACTCTTTGAAGTCCACTACACATTTAGAGAACACATTGCAAAGTTCCAAAAAATTACCTTATGAATATTGAAATTATGTTTTATTAGTTATATTATTTATTGTTACTAATTTATATATTATAGTATAAATTTAGTACCTTGGTTGCATGAATCAGAATCTTCACGGTGCCCCCTAAACGAAACACCTTGTTTTGCAAGATGCAAAACTATTTCGATCAAAATTAAAAAAATTGTATTGCTTTTCGCTCGTACAGTCGTACCTAATTATTATTTTATTTAACCTACTTTAGTTATCAAATATCTTTTGGATAATTCTTGATGTAGGTATTTATTTTAAAAAAAAATCATGAGAATTGTAGGTTTGTTAGTTAGATACACATACATTTACTAAACCAATTTGAATTTATTAATCCTAAAAAATTTACTTTGTACTCATATATCAATATCATAAATTGTATTTTTTAAGATAGGCCTAGTGGCTAGTAGGATTATGATCGATAATTTTGTGGTAAGCAGAAAAAAGTCCACCGGAAATGTACTTTTATAGTTTTATAGTACCTTAACTAATTGGAACATGTTTAAGCAAAGATAGGTTACGTTTGTTTTGTAATATATATATTATGGGTAAGTTTCAATAACGGTTAAGCCCATTACCCGGGTGATTTACGAAATAAACGTATTTCTACTTTATCTGATACTGATAGCTGGTATCTATACCGCTGGGCAGCGCTGGAATTCTATAAGCTCAAATTTCAAAAAAATTGGACATTATGAAAAATATCGATTTTATTTATTTTGTTGTAATTTAAACATAATTTTAACACGTGAAATTTGTTGTCGTCAAGTAATTATTATTTACTAAAGTTACTAAACACAATCACATTTTTGCAATATGTTTAGAGTAATATAAAACGTGTATACTGTATATTATTAATTCTTATATTTAACGTATACCTATTAATTTTAATACGTTGACATGAATAGAGATCTGCACGGGTCAGGTCATAAGAAAAATATTTCCGTTTGGTTAAGGCCGGATCGTCGTACTTGACGTATGACCGGATTGATCAAAAATAAAAACTATATTGTAAATTTTACATTTACGTTTTAGGGGATTCGATACCGTGATTTTCTGTCATTGTCTAACACATGCGCGTCATAGATTTCAGCCGTATTTTTTGCCAAACGTACCGACGGCTATAGTGAAGCAATAAGAATTATAAAAACAGATTTGAATTTGTCGTCAAATCTACTTGAAATCGACTTTCCCACATTTTCGATATTGTTTCCCAAATTCCAATAATGTTAAAAAATTTTAATAAAAAAATGTTCGTTTTTAAATTTTTGTTGAAGTTAAAATCACAAAACCGAAAATGTGAGAAAGTCGATTTCAAGTAGATTTAACGACAAATTCAATACTGTTTTTATAATTCTTATCGCTTCACTATAGCCGTCGGTACCTTTGGCAAAAAATACGACTAAAATCCTATGGCGCGCATGGGTTAGACAATGACAGAAAATCACGGTATCGAATCCCCTTAAAGAAAATTATACATACCTAGTACAAATACAATATCTAAACTATTTTTTTTCCAGGAAACGGTTATAGTCGACGACAATCGAGAATTCGAGAATTAAAAAAGAAATTACGAACATGGCCTGGGTGGATATACTTTTTTAATTTAAGTTTCTTTCTTTCGGGCCAGCTTGGGCCAAAAAAAATGGACCGTGCAGAACTGTAGTAATGGCTATTGACATTTGACTTACAAGTTACAAGTGATAAATATAAATAATATATCAAATATTAACCTAGAATACCTATACTATAAATTATAATAGTACCTATAAATGTATAATGTAGTATTATATAGTATAATATTATGCTGATAATATTAAGAAAATTGTTATAACTTAACTATACCTAATAGTAATACAATTATATGATATTGATATTTACTAATTTACTATTTTAATATACAATAAGAATATAATGTGGTCATGTTTCTCAACTGATACAATATATTAAATTTTTTTTTGTAATAACTATAGTACAATATATAATATTATATTATTTTGCTGAAATTTTTTTGGCCTACCTACCTAGTTAGAATACCTTTCAAAAAGTTGAAATGACGGCGTCATTTTGTTAATTTGCTGTACTATCGCCTAACAGATGCTTCTAGTTCAAATAGCACAATATTTAGTACAGTTACTAAACCGGTGGTACAGTCACATGAACTAAGTCATGATCCGATGGCTCCTAAAGATTTGGGAAATATAGAAACTGGTCCATTTTAGCCAAAACTTCAAGTAAGGAAATATTTTACTTTATGTATTCATTTAAATATATAGGGAATGTTAAGTGTATTATAATTTATTGTGATGTTAATAAATTTTAAAATACCCATACTTTAACTCGGTCATTTATAAGTTATTTTCACTATAGACATATCCTAAAAAGTTGTATGGTTCCCAAAATCGTGGATTTTCTGCATCATACTTTGCTGAATATAATTGGTTGGAATATAGCTTAGAAACTGATTCAGTGTATTGCTTTCCTTGTCGAATTTTTGGTACTACACCTTCAGAAGAAACATTTACCTCAAAAGGTTTTAATAACTGGAAAAAAGTAAGTTAAAATATACATAGGTACAGACAAATATTTTATTAATTTTAATTAATTTTACAGCTTAGTGGGTCTAAAGGTATTGCCAAAGGTTCAAAATCAAAATTGCAACTGCACTCATCTACTATCTACCATATAAATTGTATGACAAAATGGTCTATGCGTAAACTAGCAGATCAGTCTGGTACTATACATACTTCATTGTCTAATGCCCACCGTGAAGTAGTAGTTAAAAATCAAAACTATATTAAAGGTCTCATCGATATTTTATTATTTCTTGCACGCCAAGGTCTAGCGTTTAGAGGCCACGATGAAAGCGATACTTCACTAAACCAAGGTATAACTATTAATTAACTTATTGTACTTATTGTACATCAATAATATAGAATAGTTTGTGTTATTCTCATGTAATTTTAATTTTGATATTCAAGGAAACTTTAAAGAGATGTGTAAGCTTCTTTCTGGCTATAATTCTAACTTCAATGATATGTTTAGTAATGAAATAATCAATTATACTAGTCCTAAGATACAAAATGAGCTAATTGAGATCTGTGCAGACAATTTATTGAATATTATAGTTGATGAAGTTAATGAAGTATCTTTTTTTTCAATTATGTGCGATGAAGCCAGGTAATTGGTTCTTAAAGACTAAAGTATTTTTAAAGTTTATTTTCATTAATACCTATTTAATGGCTGTTTAGGTGTCATAAACAAGAATATATGTCAATTTGTATAAGATATGCTAAAGACTTCATCATTTATGAGCGTTTTTTGGGTTTTGTGGATGTTTCTACTAACCGAAATGCTGATTCTCTTTCATCAGCTATTATTTTATTTTTAAAAAAAAATAATTTGGACAAAATACCAATTATTGCACAAAGTTATGATGGAGCAAGTGTTATGTTCGGTTCTAGAGGTGGTGTACAGAAGAAGATAAAAGATTATTATCCATATGCTGTGTATATACATTGTATGGCACATAAACTTAACTTGGTTATACTAGATATGTGTAAAAACATAAAGGTTAGTTATTTTAGGTACTTTTATTTTTATTGAAATTTATATTTATATAGTTATATTCAACAATAAAATTACCGTATCTTAAAATTTAATACATTGTAAATTGTACCTAATACCTTTTATATTTAGCAATCTAGAACTGTATTCAATGCATTAGAGTCTATCTATGTACACTTCTCGCAACCTTCAAATAATACAAAACTGCAAGACTGCAAAAAAATTTGAATATGAAAAAAATTACACTTAGTGCTATTAGTGATACAAGATGGGTATGTCGTTACAAGAATAGTAAATCAGTTATTGAAAATTTTAAATCTATTGCAATTGTTTTACAAAAAGAAGTTGATGAAAATAATGATAGGGATATTTCCAGAGCTATTGGTTGGTATATTAATTATTAAATACATTTTAAGAAACAATAACACTCATAAGTAATATTTTATAATTTTTGTAGGAATTTTAGCAATGATACAAAATGGTTCCTTTATTGTTCATCTTCATATTATAAATTATGTATCGGGTATCACCAATATTTTAAGCAATAAATTGCAAAATACAAATGGGACATTAGGTGAAGCAGCTTGTCTAATTAATGGAATTATAAATACATTTGAAAATAGTAGAAATTCAGATTCATACTCAGATGTTTGGAATGCAATAGTCACATTTTCTCTTGAAAATAACATAGATTTGGAAATGCCTTCGACAATAGCTACATGTGAGTATTTTGAATATCTACTTTATAAAGTTAACATGATACCTAATGTTAAACATAAATAAAATTATTTTTTTTAAATTTTTTTTTTAGTATCAAAAAGAAAAAGACAAGAGCCTGCTGCATTAAAGAATTTTCATGTTACAACAACCACTGGTGCAGACGATGGAGGTATTCAATATGAGGATAATGTCAAAGAATATTGGAAAAAACATGCTTTCTATCCTGTGATTGATAGTATTTTAGTTAACATGAAACACAGATTTTCACCAGAAAGTTTAAAACTGGCCATATCAATTGATAACTTCATTAATCTAGAATATAAACAAAGTGACATTTTTGTAAACCAGTATAAAGTAATTTATTAAATCATGTAGCCATGTACCTAAGTAATACTATTCATTAATATTATAATTAGTCAGATTTTGTTTTCTTATGTTTTCAGGCATTATTAAATATTAATGAAACTGACTTAAAATCCGAAATTTTGGTTGCGAAAAATTGTTATGATACTCAATTGGAAAAGATTAACAATCGTCAGGAACATTTGAATCAGCTAAAAGGTATCGTGGAAAAATCTGTTTTCCCAAATTCATACAAAATGCTACATTTAGCGCTTTCAATTCCTACAAGTTCTGCATCTTGTGAAAGAACGTTTTCAGCTATGCGTCGAATTAACACATACATAAGGTCAACCATGCTACCAAATCGATTTTCAAAGTTATCAATCATATCAATTGAGAGAGATTTGTCAAACGTTCTAAACAAAGAAGATATTTTAAATAAATTTGCCAATACCGAGCGGAGGCTTAAGCTGAAATAGTTATCTTTAAAATTTCTTTAACGTTCACTTACGTTTTAAGAATTATCTTGTATCTAAAATAATACTTAATAATACTTAATAATATGTTACTATTTTAATGTTTACCTACCTCAATACCACTTTTTTATTATTTGTTTTATACATGCCATACACACTACAAAATGTATAATAATAAAATAATATTATAATTTAATAATGAATGTTATTTGAGGAACGAGTATGGGGGGTGTGGGGGGCTCTGCCCCCACATTTGTTATTTATATTAAATATGTTAGGGCTGAAGCCCCCCTAACTTTAAGGTCTAGTTACGCCTATGAATGACGCCCCTGAATTAAACAATTATAGTAGGTACACAATGTTTTTAATTTATTTTTTGTTTCCTTGTACAGCGTTAACACTGAGGAAGAAAGTAAGAACACTATGTCATAAAACTTAAGCAAATGGCCTATGGGGGGAGGATCTGACCTGACCCCCACATTCTCCTCTTGTATACGCTCCTGTCGACTACATTATCTCGTTACACGAATAAATAAATTGTAAAACTAATTTTTACTGTACAAGATTTATAATATTATATTGTATATTATATTGTAAATCCTAATCCCAATGGACTTTGCTGCCTGGTTAAATTAAATACAAAATAAACTATATTATATAGTTCTATACATTGTTGTATTGTCGACTAAAATGTTATCGCGACTTCCCGACAGCCGTCTTTCAGGTATACCGGCTATTGAAATTATTATTTGTTATACAGAAATAAGCCGACGTCGTGACGATGACGACGATCACGAAGGAAATACCTACGATATATGGCGCGCATACCTGCACTCATCCACAATAGTACAATACACAATAATAATATTATCTAATCTTATAGTTACAAATTTGGTATAGGTAGTATAGCCTACAAATTATAAGTTAACAACTACAACTGTTTATGTGATTTTTTGGTAAATTTTTTATGTAATTTATTTTTTTGCCTTTTTTGACATTTTGAATGCTTTTTTATTGATTATATTGCCTTTAAATCCGAACCCTATACTTATGATATTATTTTTAATTTCATTAAGGGGCCTCGTTACGGCTAATATTTGAGGGGCCACATTTAGGCACTTTAAAATCAATTACGGTTTGCAATAATATAAGTTTAAATTTTAACAAATCAATCTATAGACAATTTTCTGACGAGTTTTCAAAATAAAAATCGGACGACGAAAACTAACTTTAATTTTGTTAAATCAGTGTATAGTGTATACTGTATACAAATAAAATATTATAGTATAAAATTTAAACAAATATTTAATATTTTGTGCATATTATATAAACACATAGGTATAATGTCGCTCTGCTGTACAATAGGTTATAAGTGGGTCACTGTATAATGGATTGTATTAAATTTGAATTCAATGATATAATATCATTATATAAGAAAAACGATTCTGAGCGTAGACGGTATGTCAGTCTAGGTATAAGACATATTATATACTTATCTATGGCATTAAAAAAATCGACCTATAGGTAATAGGTATACCTATAATAAATTCCAAATTAATCATATCACAATATCCATTAGGTACTATTATAACTCGTTATACATCAATAACAAACCGTGATACTATATTACTATCATAGATATATGTATATTGTATATACTCCGTTTCAAAAAAGTAAATGTGGTATGTTCTCTTTTGAAACGGAGTAGTATACTTTAGAAGTTTCAAGTACCCTATGGGTTCCATATTATGTAATGCTATTTTAGCTTTATCCATACCCCACTTCCTCACGAAATTTATTAATTAACTTCCAAATTGTTGGATGACTATGACCGATTAAATGCGCAAATCTATTGTTCCAGCTTTCACAAATATTATTTGTACGGTGTCTGCAGTGCAATGTAGCCTCGTGTACGTTCCATGTTTCAGGGGGGTACAATGGCTTAATCCGTCTGAATTTTGAAACCCCGACTTTTTGAATAGTACAATAGTATGTAGGTATAATCTTAATGTAGAAAAACTGTAGACATACTGCCACGATAAACATTAGATAGATATAGCCATAGCCATATCCATACCTACCAATTTACAGTGGATTTCCGTTATATTTTTGTTAGGTATAAGAAATAATAAGAAGTAATAAAATATAAAAAAAATACAATAATATAATAAAAGTACAACAATTACATTTTTAAATAAATATTAATTATACGAGTATATGAACTGACTATATAATATTATATTATATGTATAAGTCTATAATACATATATAGTATAGTATTAGGTAACTATATTATAATTATAAATTTTATAGACAATTTTGTATTTTCGGACTTTTTGTCCGACAGTAAAAATGTACTCGGACTTTTTGTCCGGCAATCAAAAAATGAATCGGGACTTTTTGTCCAACTTTTTTCATACCGGACTTTTTGTCCCCGGACTTTTCGTACATTTGGCCTTTGCCAACAAGTGAACAGTTATAGGTATGATATTTGATTACAATAAATTATAAATATTTATTATTTAATAATATTGTTATGTCTTACTTGGGTTTGTTCCTTCGTAGACAATTTGAGTTGTTTTCCTCTGTTAAAGGATGAGTTCGCTCTCTCGAAGTACTACAGTACGCTATCGAAACTTAGTTTTATAGGACTTGAATTTTAACGCAATGAATTAAAATGATATTAATACTTTTATTTTGTATAATAAGTGTACACACAGTAATCGAGTCTAAGACTATTTCACGACTGACTTATGTACTATGCATTATTCGATGGCGACGGACGTCGTCTTACAAAAGTGCTTACCCATCTAAATTCTACGTTACCTATATTATATTACTATAAGAACAAGGGGTTCCTAACACCCCCCGTGTAAAATGAAAGTCTATGGCCCATAAAATCGATTAAACAAGTCTTTTTTTTTTTTTTTTTTTTGATTAAACAAGTCTGGGCGATGGACTTTCACATTGATTACTAAGTTCTATATTATCATCTTTGGCTATTGTCCTTTCCTTACGACATAAAATTGTATTCTTATTATAAATTATTAATACTAATATCAAACCTATACTGCTGATTAGTATCAGAATAGTAAATAAGTAATCGTACGATATGCCATTTTTGTTTTCATTGACTTGACTTATTTGATTCTGTAATTCATCTAGGGATCTCGAATTTTCTATCAATTTGTTAAGATTATTTTTAATTTTGTAATTTTCTTTTGGAAATAATGAATAATTTAAGTTTTCACGGGGTAGATTCTTTAGCATATCAAAATTTACTGAAAGGTTTAAATATGGGGAGAAGTTTTTCACTATCTTCGAATTTATTTCTCTTTTAGGTATTAATTTTATTTCATCGTCAACAGTATTGGCCTCACAATTATTTTCTAGACTTAAAATACCAGTGCCACTTACATCTACTGTATATGTGTCGGATGAGTTTTTGCATGTTATTATTATACTTTCGTTATTTGTAATATATATCCATTCGTTCCTATTATCTAGCTTATGCCAAATATTATGGCTAAACTTAATATACTTAATATTACATGCTGGGGGTACAGATTTGGATTTTCTAAATAACATTAATTCGCAAGAATCTCCAACGTGTTGTATGGGTTGTTCATGTTTACAGATCATTGTGTTTGTAGTTGACTTACATTTAGCTAACTGATAATTATTTAGTTCTACATAGTACAATCGTGACTTATCTATTGCGACATACTCTGAGTTGACTTGCATAATGGCATATAAATTATTATGTATTTTAGTCGGTAGAGGGATGGATTTATATAATACAAAATCATAACTACTTACTAATGGTATTTCAATAATAAATATTAAAATTCCTTTTATATAAACTACATTAATATTGATTATACGCAGTAGCTCCGATATACCTGATTCTAACAGATCCACTGGTATCCCTGAACCTACTGGTATTTGTAATTTAATTTCTTTTAATTGTTTATTAAATTCGTCGGTATCCAACAAACTAGAATGTATAAAACCTTGTAACTCTGCATTTACAATATTTACTAAATTTTCGGTCTCGTATGCATATTGCGTTATAATAATGTTTAACAGTGCTATACGTTGTGATAGAGCTTGTTTAAATTCAAGTATGCCTACTCTCTTTCTTTCTGTAATTGCCTCGTTTAGCAAGTAATTGTACCCTTTCAATAATGTTTTTTCTTTACTTTCTAATTCTACTAGAGAGGAGTTGACATTGGTAACTATCGATTTTGTAATTTGTGTTTGTGTGTCTGCTATTTGAGATATGCGTGCTCTTGAGTGTTCTAACTCTTTAATTTTTTTATGAAAATAGTCTGCATCTACGTCGTCGCAGACACCAAATAATACATTTGCAACCCGTCCGACTATGTTAATAATACCTCTTTTGGTACGAAAATTTTGAGTTCTAGGACGTTCAACGATTTGTAGAACGTGCTCTTTATTGGTATTAATTTCATTTAAAAAACCGATTACTTGACCACTATGTTGTGCACATATGTGTTCTGTATATTCTTTGTCGAGTTGTTCACCTAGTTTGCATGACTTTTTTATTTGGTCCGTGATTTTTTGTATTCGAGATTGCTTTTCGTTATAGTTTGAGATGTTTATATACGTAAGCAGATTCTAATGTGAGCTTGATAGTTGTAGATTACCGATTGTCTGAAAGAATATGCCTGACGGGTGTTCTATGGGTGAGTTTGAAAATTGAGCTGTGATAGAGTGAATGTGTAGAAAAAACCTGCAACATTATTAAATTAAGATTAGCAGATGATTATATTTTCATTTAGCAATTTTTATTTCATTCTTGTGTATTTTAACTTCTTTTCTACCACGTTGTATCGAAATGTTTTCATTTTCGTGTAGACATGTCACCTTGAAAGGACCCAACCATTTGGTGCCTAGTTTCCCTGTCTGTTGATGGTTCTTTATCCACACGTTATCTCCAACTTGTACTTCTATTTGGCAATTATTTTTGTCATAATTTTTCTTTGATTTGTGTTTTGCAGATATTATAGTGTCTCGGGCAATCTTGTGAGCTTCTTGAAGTTTTTGCTTCAACTCTGCTGAATAGTCATCGTAATTATATCGAGTCGTTGGATTGCGGGAGAGAGTATGTGGTACCACTGCAGGAAAACCATAGACAAGTTCGTACGACTGGTATTTGGTTGTTGAGTGAACAGTTGTGTTGTATACGAACATAGCATATGGGATGTAGTTATCCTAGTTTCTGTGGTCTTTGTCCACATAGTGTCGCAAGTACTCCGCTAGTGTCCTGTGTGATCTTTCAAGGCTACCGTTCGTCTGCGGGTGATATGGTGTCGTGTTTAGTTTCTCAATTTCTAATAATTTACAGCACTCTTTAAACAGTTTACTTAAGAATTCGGTTCCACAGTCTGTTAAGATGGTTTCTGGAATACCGTGTTGGCATATAAATCCTTCAACTAGCGCCTTAGCAACGTTCTGCGCATCATGAGAGTGTAACGGGAATGCTGAGGAAAATTTAGTGAGGTCGTCTTGTATCGTTAGTATGTACGAATTTTGTTTCTCCGACATTGTTAGTGGCCCCACTATATCAAGATATATCCTCTCGAACGGTTTCGACGCAGTGGTGGTAATTACCATGGGTTGGTGGGTTGTTGTATTGTTACTCTTATTTTTCTGGCATGATGAACACGATGCAATATACGCTTGAACATCTTTTTTCAGACCCTTCCAAGTGTAGTGTTCCTTAACCCTTTTAATTGTTCTAGATACCCCTTGGTGTCCACCCATTGGAGAGTTATGGAATTCTTCGATAATTCGGAGTTTTTCTGCGTTCGAATATTCGTCATCTATAAATATTAATATCTTAACTTGAGAGTCTTTAAAAATATACCTAAGCATGGTACGAATCTCATGCCACTGTAATTGATCCAAGTCATACGACATTTTAGACAAAGCGATGTTTGTGATACCCTCTGACGAGCAAAAGTTTTTTAGGTTAATTAATGTATGGAAAACATTATTATAGGTTACGCTCTGCCAGTACTGCTCTTTGGTTATCAAGTAGAGTATGGTTCTTCCCTCTGACACGAAGCTGGCAATTTCCGTTAATGACTTCTTCTGATTTTTAAGTTCTTCGATATGACCGAACTTCCTTCTAAACTCAAGTGCGATGCCTTGGTTCATTTGGAAATCTTGCGAAGTGCAGTGTCCCAAAACGTACTCTTCAGGTGCTTCGAAAATGTTCCCTGCTATTTCTATGATGTTTTTGTTTGATATTATTCGTTTTGTCTTCTCCTCTAGATAAGTCTGGTATGCATTAGAATTTTCTTGTTCTTGTGTTATATTTGTGACGTTTATTCTGCTGAGTGCGTCCGCATTTGTATTTTGGGTTCCAGGCTTGTACACTACTTCATACTCGAATTCCTCTAGTTGTAGGTCTGTATGGTCTGTATGGTCTGAACTGTTTAACGGCCCACACTATTGCGGGGAGCTCCTTTTCTGTTGTATTGTAATTCTTTTCTGCTTTGTTCAATGTGCGTGACGCATAGCTGATTGGAAGATCCGAACCAATTTTCCCTTGCGAGAGAACTGCTCCTATTGCCATGTTGCTAGCGTCTGTTGTTACATTGAATGGTTTGGTAAAATCTGGGTGTTGAAGTAATGGTTCTTCGGTTAATATTTTACGAAAGAACATGAATGCATGTTGACAGAGGTCGGTCCATATAAACTCTTGCCCCTGTTTAAGTAGGTTAGTCAATGGTTTTGATTCCTTGCTAAAATCTTTAATACATTTTCTATAATACCCTACCAATCCGAGGAATGCTTTGACTTCTTTCGTGTTACGTGGAACAGGATAGTTAGATATGCATTCTACCTTAGCTCTGTCCGGTTTGACACCATCTTCTGTAATTACATGACCTAAATAATTTACTTCACGCCTCAAGAATTCACATTTTGGTGGTTGCAATTGAAGGTTAAATTTCCTAATTCTAGCGAATACTTCTCGTAATTGATTTATATGTTCTTGTAAGGTGGAACTTATGACTATGATGTCGTCCAAGTATACAAAAGCTCTGTATCCATTAATACCTTGTAAGACTCTATTCATCAACCTCTGAAATGTTGCCGGAGTACTTTTCAGTCCGAAACACATTCGGTTAAACTCAAAGTGCCCTTTATCCGTGCTAAATGCGGTTTTTTCTTTATCGTCCGGGTGTATTGATATTTGGTGATAACCACTGGCCATGTCCAGACAGGAAAAATATTTAGCTTTCCCTAACTGGTCCAAAATGGACGTGATATCAGGCATAGGAAATGCATCTCCTACCGTGAGGTTGTTGAGTTTTCGGAAATCGACTACGACTCTGTATTTCTTATTACCTGTCGAATCTACTTTTTTCGGAACGATCAACAGAGGAGCGTTCCAGGGACTTTCGCTCGGGCTGATTATTCCATCTTGTATGAGGTGATCCACTTGTTTGTCTATTTCTGCCTTTTGGGCGTAAGGAAGGCGGTACGGTCTTTGGTAAATTGGTTGCGAAACGCCAGGTGTTTTTATTTCATGCATCACTGCTTCAGTAGACCTTATCTTATCTCCTTCTAGAAAAAGATATCTGAGAATTCATTACATTGATGTTCTATAGCTTCCTTTTCTTCCTTATTCATGTGGTCCCATTTTATGGCATCCTTTATTAGCTGAATGCGATTTTCTTTGTTTTCGGGAATTTTATTGGTGCTTATACTATTCATTTTTATTATATCGAAGACTTCGTGCGTTAGATTTGAAAGTTTTAGTGTTGTTAGCGTCTGAGGCTCTTCTGTTGGATTCATTACATTTATTAATATTTCTTGATTTTTTATTGTATTTAATACATTAGCGCATAATATTTTCTTATTTATCTCTTGGGCATGTATGAGAATGATTTGTTGCTCAGCTAAATCTTCATTGTCAACTTCAACCGAAACGATCATCTCGCTACGTGCTGGTATCGTGCTTACGTTGTCTGTTGGGGTTGTTATTTCTCCTTTACTCACGTTAATGATAACTTCGTTGTCCTTTAGAAAAGGGTTTCCGAGTATACCATCCCCCGTGATCGGAAAAGAGTAATCAACTACTTGAAATTCCGTTTCATATGTTTTGTCATTAATTTCTACCGTTAGCACCGTGCTACCTAATGTGCGGACTAATTGGTCATTGATGTCCTGCATGTTGTAGGTTTTTGTTTCTGATACCAATACATTGTCTTTCAGAGAGTCCAATTTTATTAAGTTGAGTTCGGCACCTGTATCTACGAGTAAATTTGCGGAGCCCATGACGCACTGTGTAATACCGCATGAGACGTGATTATTTGTTAATTTGGTTTTAAAAGTTAATACTCTTGATTTTGGGCAATCAGTTTTAGTTCTCGAACCGGGCGGATGCCCGCCGTGCCCGGTTCTTTGTCGTTTCCCGTAACTGATGGTTGGCTTTGAGTATTTTGGTTGGATTTCCTTGCGTCTGCGTTCTTCTTTTTATAGCATTCATCCACCACATGACCAGATTTTTTGCAATACACACAGGTCCTTTGTTTAGTCTCCTGGTTACTTTTGTAATCACTTTCTTTCATTGGTCTAGACCGTTGACCTGTATCCACGTTACGTTTTGAATACTTACACTCATTTGTATTATGATTGTTTTTATGGCAGTTCTTGCAATATTTACCGGTACTGCTGGTACTTTGTTTATTCTGGATTAGACGTTGCGCGTCTTTATTTGACAGATACATTTTTTCCTCTTCTAGGCTTTGTTTAATTGCTTCTTCTATATTTGGTAAATTTCTAGATTTTATGATTCCTCTGATGCTATTTGGTAGACCCTCTATAAATATTGTTAAAGCTGTTTCTTTTATAAAGTTGTTAATGGTCTTGGCCTCTGCAGATGATTTTCCGTTCACACTGACGTTGCAAAGTTCATGTAACAGTTTTTCTACTCTCGACGTATATTGTTGAATTGTTTCACCATGGCGATATCGAGTTGTAGATAGTTCTAATAGCAGATACCCTGGTGTGCGTGTGGCACAGTACGACTCTTCTAGTGTTTTCCTTAGCATTTCCCACGATGAAATATCCTTATGTTGAGTTACCATGAAAGCATTACCTACCAGTTTGGTTTGGATCGCCTCTAACATTATGGGTTGTATACTTTCTTCCATATTTTTTATGACAAACTCACAAGCATTTAAAAATGAAAATATTTTTTGTGGATTCTCACCATCAAAAATTGGGATCATATTAATTGCAGTTTCAAAAGATAATTTAACTGGTGTTGGGGCCATTGTTTTAATTGGTCCTGTGATTGTAGTTTTAACAATAGAATTTTTAGGTACTGAGTTGTCTTTTATATTTTTACTTTGGGATCTTAATAATCGATTACCTGAGGAATTATCTAGATTTTTTAAATATCGAGGTTTCAAAATCTTTTTCAGTAGAATCAAGGGTACTTTCGTCACTACTGCTTGAATTATTTGACATAGGTTACTTAACTACTAGTTATTATTATACATTAGGATTAAATAATATACGATTAATTATGTTAAGATAACTTACAGTACTGATAGTAAGACACTACTTGTGTTCGACGTCTTCATCTTTGTTGCGAATTTCCTGTGATCCGTTACTTGGAAGTTGGTTCCGGTTGACCCTGAGTTGAAATCTTTTGAATGGCACGTTGTCCCGCGACGTCTTCGAGTTTCCTCTTTCGACGTTTTCCGTCCCGAAATAACTGGCACGAAAACCACGTATATGTGGGCTTATTGATATACGCGTATTAATGCGTATATTTATTTGTGTATAACAGATATCTTATTGCAATATATATATATTGTCACATATATGCTATATAGTGTCATAAATAGTGTCACGGTCACGGCTGACGAAATCGGGCTGCTGACAAGGCTAATCGACGACACCGATGGTGTTTGATTTAGCGTCTCTTAAAGCGAAAGACAGGAGGCAGAAAAATTGCAAACGTCGTCCTCACTAAAATATTTTGAAGCGCCTCCGCGCGCGACGTTGGTCGATGGTAATGGCAACTGGAATGTGTCACCCGATAGTTTTGTTGATGTCGGCAAAAGTTGTCGTTACACAATTTTGTGTAATGTGCTGCGTATAACTACGTGCAGTATATGGACGTACAATACGTGTATATATAATATATATATATCCCACATAGCATACCAATACTGTTTGAAGGTTTAATAAAGACACGTTTCTTAATATTGTACCTTATCTAAGTGTAGATTTTAGATGCAATTGGGACCAAATTAATCTTTACGGAATGTTGTATAAAGGTGAAATGAAATGAAATTGTATACTGAGGAAGTGTTTAACATTAAATACTGATGTAGCATTAATAACATAATGCTGATTAAACCTTTATTCAAACAATAATTCATATTAAATTGACCTTGTGTGAAACTCAATTAAGGCAAATTTAAATTTTACAAAATATATAACAAACATTGGGAATAACACATAATGCTACCTGCTATATATATAGCTGCAGATCAAAACCATGACAATATAATATATATTATATATTATATAAGATATTAACTTTACCCTTTTTACACAATTATTGTTAGTTTTTTTTTGTATTTTACTTCTATAATAATAATATAACTCAAAAACCGAATTTTTTTTTGTAATGGATACATCCAGGTATACTACATAGGTATACTTTACCTACTGTGTGAATAATATATTATATTATATACCATGAAAAATAATAAATAAAAATGACACTATAATATATTTGATAGTTTTGAAATGTTATGCTTTATTGTAATTAAATTGAATATGATAACAAAATATAAATAATCAATATTATTGTTGTGGTGGCGTGATGATAGCTGCAGTACTGCAGGAAGTAGATTTTTTTTTAATATTAAACGGAGCCTGGATTAAAGCATTTTTTATGTATTTTTCCGCATCATCGGTGGCACCATCATAATTAAATTTTTTTATAGTTTTGATTGAACCTGTAAGAAAAAATATATAATTGTCTGAATACAAAAAATCAAAATAAACTATAAATTGGAAAATTTAAAAATTTAATATTTCAAATCAAATTAAAGTTAACTTAATGATGAAATCAAAATAGTTTAACTGAACCACTTTTAATTTATTAATTTGTTAACCCCCAGCGTTAGTGTTAATTATTTATAATATATTATACACATTTTTATCAACAACTGAATTCAAGACTAGCTTAGAGGGGATAATTAATTTACAAGCGTTTAATAAACTATACCTATATAACTTTATGAACATTTTATTATTTTGACAACAGTCATCATCAGTTTATATTTTAGCCTAATGATGCAGCTAAAGACAACTGTGACAATTGTGAAATAATAATCCATTTATATAGTTCACTAAATGTTCTATAGTTAGAAAATGTTTTCATAATATACATTAATATCAATTTTGAATTTGTTACTTATATAATAATAATACTCCTGGATATTGCAACAAAGAGAGAAAAGGCAAAAGAATATAAAACTATTACAACAGATATTAGGTATTATTATGCAATATTTTATATATTACATTAAATAAATTCTTTGAGTCTTGTAGATCTGCACTATTCGGTAAATTAATAGTAGATGTTTATATTATATTGTTAAGAAAATATAACATGTATTTAAAATAATGATTAACATAATTGTATTATAACTCCCATAAAAAAGTTTTAGTTAAAAGACCATACTTACTAAAAATTAGCTTGGAAATAATAAGATTGCAAAAACATTTTTTTTTGTTTGCACGCCCATAAAATGAATAATATTTTAACAGGTCATCAGTGAATAATAGCTGCATAACTCGTTTAACATAAATTTGTATAGTTTTTCCACCTAATCCGACTAGTTTATTTGTCTGGAACAAAATAAAAAAAAATAGAAATATTTAAAATTGTGCAAAAAAAACAATTTAATACTGTTAATTATATTATAAAAACCACAATACAAACAAATTACCATTAATTTATGATATGTTTTATCTGCTGCTAGTTGTTCTTCAATATCATTCAAAGTATTAACGTCGTTAATAGGAAAAATACAGTTGAGATTTGTGTAATTATCAGCTATATCATCTTCATGAATTAGGTTTGAGCTTTGTGACAATTTGGAACTTCTTTCAATCATCAAATCAAATTTTTCATTTAAATTTCTGATACTGTGTTTCATAATTATTAAATTATGGGATACCACCTCCTTAAACTGATCATCTGTAATCATAATATTAACTTTGAATTAGATTTAATAATATTGTATTACAAATATATAATTAGTTGCATTTATTTTATAAATGGTAATTCAATTAAAATATATCCGTATAATTAATAAATACTAAATTAACCAGTACTTAATTCAGAGTACACTATATAGTATATATACTTTCAATTATTATAAAATCAAACTATTATCAGTATTTAGCAATAAATAATAATCATTAAATTAGTAAATATACCTGTTAAAACCTTTGATTTTTTGGCGTCAGAGGAACGCATGGATGAAGTTTTCATACCTAAAAAAATAAAACAATTAATGACACTTAGCATACCTGAAATATTGTCGTTCATGGGAACAATAATCTCCTTTGTGAAAAAAAGTTTAGTTTTCAGAAAACACAAAAAACGTTTTAAATAAAAAAATCACATAGGAGTTATTTCATAAACGATTTATAGTTGCTAACACATAGGAGAAATTTTCTACTGTGGAGATAGCACATGGGAGGTATTTAATTAACATTTGTGACGATTAATTGTAGATATAGCACATAGGAGATTTTATCAATAAATAGCTAATTTTTTTCTGAATCCAGCTAGGGATACCAAAACCTCAAAATCATAAATTTAGCACAATAGGAGGTTTGTTCTCGTGAACGACGATATGTAAGAACACGCATAATTATTATTCCTAATTATTAATTTGTTACAATTTATTTATTAATCTTACAAATAGTTCATAAATCACAATAGTTGAATTTAGAAATGACAGTCGCGACTTGTGGTACAGGCACATAGCCCCACCCAATATTTTAAATTAAAAGAACTTAAATTAAATCGAAACATCAGACATTTCTAAAAATTATTATTCAATATAACTGAAATTATCGGGAGGGGAGGGGGATGCTATCAGATACTAAGTTTCATGTGGTTAATTGTAAAATAAAATTATTAATATTTGTTCATGTGTGGCGGGCACAATTTATTGGATTATGCTTAAAAGTTCTATTTTTATTTGAAGATATCATCACCTGTCTTTGGTCTTATTATTTTTACACGTAATTATGTTCAAATAAGAAAACCATAAATCATACCATACACACATTATTATACTAGATTTAAACTATTCAGTATTCAAATACTATTTTATTTTTATTTATTAAGTTATTTAAGACTCTATTTTGTTTTTATTTATTGTTTAAAGGATACAAGCATATTTTATTTAATATTATCATAAGTTAATAAAATATATAATGGTTATTTTAAAATCATTAGGAATTAGGGAAGGATAAAATATGTATACCCCATATCCTGTGAACCCCTCGAGCTAGGCTTTATACTTTATAGTGAAATAAAAATCAAAGCATATAAAAACTTACTAGAAGTTGAATGTGTGCTGCTGCTTTCTTTTGGCTTAAATAATTGCTTTTTTACAAAATGTCCTTTAAAAATATACAATAAGCAATTTTAAATTATTAATTCAAGTAGTTATAAGTTAAGCTTACTTACCAGGCATATTTGACAAGTTGTACTTAGAGTTTTTGGGAGAATAATCTGTTAACAAAAAAAAATCTAATTAAAATAAAAATGAAGTTAAAACTACCAAAATTATTAAAGTCAAAAATCTTGTAGGTTCAAAATAAAATAAACAGCGTTTTAAGATTATTTAGATATCTAAAACTTATTAAAAATGCTTATCTACTATTTAAGTGAAAAAATTAAAAAATTTAGTATTTATAAAATGTAATATTGTAATACAATGTTATTATAAGAAATATATAGTTAAATATTATATATATTATATATAAACAATTCTGAGTAGATACCTAACAATTTTCTTGGTATATTTAAGAGGACACTATACCCATACATTGTTTCCATCTCACACACATACTACATAACACGCTAGTTTCAATAGTGTGCTATTAGTTTTGATATTAGAGTGAATGGACCTAGCTATTATCACTTTTAGGTAAAAACATTATTTATGCTAAGCGGTTTTTAATTCTCAAAAATGAAATGGGAATGTAAAATGGGAATATCTCACTTAAAATTAAAAGCACAGAATGTTTGTACCTAAAAGTTTGATAATACGTAAATTTACTCAAATATAAAAACTAACAGTACACTATTGAATGACAATTTGCCATGTATAGTACATATATAAGATGGTGACAAAAAATTCTTGGGTAGCATCCTCTTAATGAGTATAATGATTTTTCAGATGACTGGCTAGTGGCTTATTATGTTACATAATAATGTAATAACTATATAGTTTGAAAATAAGTACATAACATAGAAATTAAGCAAATTATATTAATCTTAAGTGTTATAATTACGTTTTTGAGATGACATAAACAGGTTTGGAGAATAATCATTGAAGCTTATTTTAGTTGGAGTCTTCTTAATTGGAGAAACGTCATCTATAGTTGATGACAACACAATAAAAATATAACGCTTAATCCAAATTATTAAAAATTTTAAAAATATTATACTTACATTTTTGCGACAATGTTTTTTTAGGTGAGATAATATTTTCATAGTTTTGCAGCTTAGGAGATGACATTGTATCTGAAGCTGCATTATATTTCCAAGAAACTATTTCAAAAAAATTACATTTTATACAAAAAACGTTATCATATCTGATAAATTACAAATATTACTTACATTTTTGAGATGATGATGCTCTTTTAGGAGATTTTTCAACCTGCCTAGGAGACAATACTGTTTCTGGTACATGTGGAGAGAAAACTGTTCAAAAAAATTACATTTTATACAAAAAAACGTTATCATATCTGATAAATTACAAATATAACTTACATTTTTGAGATGATGATGCTCTTTTAGGAGATTTTTCAACCTGCCTAGGAGACAATACTGTTTCTGGTACATGTGGAGAGAAAACTGTTCAAAAAAATTACATTTTATACAAAAAAACGTTATCATATCTGATAAATTACAAATATTACTTACATTTTTGAGATGATGAAGCTTTTTTAGGAGATTTTTCAACCTGCTTAGGAGACAATACTGTATCTGGTACATGTGGAGAGAAAACTGTTCAAAATTATTACATTTTATACAAAAAATTGTTATCATATCTGATAAATTACAAATATTACTTACATTTTTGAGATGATGAAGCTTTTTTAGGAGATTTTTCAACCTGCTTAGGAGACAATACTGTATCTGGTACATGTGGAGAGAAGACTGTTCAAAATAATAAAATTTTATATAACTAATATATTGTCAACAATTATGAATAAAAAAAATTAGATGCTTACATTTTTGAGATGATGATCCTTTTATAGGAGATTTTCCAACTGGAAGGTTTTTAGAAGTTGTTTTAACAGCTAAAAAAATATTTTTTAAATTTTATAATCTATCCAGTTCAAACCATAAAATTAAATATCAAGTACTCGACACATTAATTCATAAATCATAAGTAAATATTATTTTGCTAATATTATTCAAAATTCTTAAAACAAAAAATGCATAAGTTTAACATTATGTAAATGTAATATGCATATATACATATTATATAGGTACTATATAATATCAAAATGTAATCGAATGAATATAGTTATGAATTATGATCAAAATCAATATGTAAATAAGAAAAAATGTTAAAAACTATAATGTATAAAAAGAAATTTTTTTTTAAATATATTAAATAATAGTACCAATATACAATGTCATACACTTTAAAAACTCACATTTCTTAGACCTTTTATTTGGTGACCTGCTGATGATTGTTCTTTCATCATTATCATCTATTAAAACATCAATAAATTAATTTAAGTTACAAAA
>JANEHU010002527.1:0-14903 GCA_027563435.1 Nasonovia ribisnigri | reverse complement strand
TAGAAGTGAAATGAATTTTAAATTTGTTGCAATTAATCAACCTTGGTCCAAAACTTGAGTCTATCGCCAATCACAGCAACTTCAATAAATTTAAATAAACACCCATAGTTTTATATTCGAAATTTAAAAATATTGCTAAAAATTAGTTTTTTTCCAAAACTTGATGCGACCACCAATCACCGACGGCTAAATTTGACTTCATATAGCCATGACCCGTTTTTGTCGCCGAAGGTCTCTGTAAACAATATTGACATTTATAAGTAAAAATATACGTGCATTGGTTTTATAATTAATAGTATAGAAATAAAATTTATTGAAGATTAATGTAATTAATCAAATAAAGTCCGTTCGGATGATATTCAAAACTTGATTCGACCTCCTATCACGAACGGCTATGTGAATTCAAATTTAGCCGTTCGTGATAGGAGGCTGACCCAGTTATGTCACTGAAGTTTCCTGTAAATAATATTGACATTCATCAAGAAGAAGGTATGTGCATAGGTTTTATAATTACTTGTATAGAATAAGAAAAAATAAATTTGCTATCAATCAAATGAATTCCGTTCGGATGATGTTCAAAACTTGATTCGACCTCCTATCACGAACGGCTAAATTTGAATTCACATAACCGTTCGTGATAGGAGGCCGACCCAGTTATGTCACTGCAGATTCCTGTAAATAATATTGACATTCATCAAGAAGAATGTATGTGCATAGGTTTTATAATTACTTGTATAAAACTAACAGGAATTGAATATTGTTGTATTCAAGCAGATGCAGTCCAAAGATCCATTAGATCTCCCATCACGGCCGGCTAAATTTTAATTCACATAGCCATGACGAGTTTTTTTCGCTGCAGTTTCCTGAAAATAATATTTTTATTTATTAATAATAATATACCTATAAAGGTTTATTTATAACTTGTATAGAAGTTAAATTAATTTTAAATTTGTTGCAATTAATCAACCTTGGTCCAAAACTTGAGTCTATCGCCAATCACAGCAACTTCAATAAATTTAAATAAACACCCATAGTTTTATATTCGAAATTTAAAAATATTGATAAAAATCATATGTTTTCCAAAACTTAATGCGATCATCAATCACCGACGGCTAAATTTGACTTCATATAGCCATGCCCCTTTTTGTCGCCGAAGGTCTCTGTAAACAATATTGACATTTATAAGTAAAAATATACGTGCATTGGTTTTGTAATTAATAGTATAAAAATAATGTTTATTGAAGATTTATGTAATTAATCAAATAAAGTCCGTTCGGATGATGTTCAAAACTTGATTCGACCTCCTATCACGAACGGCTAAATTTGAATTCACATAGCCGTTCGTGATAGGAGGCCGACCCAGTTATGTCACTGAAGGTTCCTGTAAATAATATTGACATTCATCAAGAAGAAGGTATGTGCATAGGATTTATAATAAATTGTTTAGAACTAACATGATAATAATATTGTTGAATTCAAGCAGATAATGTCGAAAGTTTCATTAGATCTCCCATCACGGCCGGCTAAATTTTAATTCACATAGCCATGACGAGTTTTTTTCGCTGCGGTTTCCTGAATATAATATTTTTATTTATTAATAATAATATACCTACATAGATTTATTTATTTATAACTTGTATAGAAGTGAAATGAATTTTAAATTTGTTGCAATTAATCAACCTTGGTCCAAAACTTGAGTTTATCGCCAATTACAGCAACTTCAATAAATTTAAATAAACACCCATAGTTTTATATTCGAAATTTAAAAATATTGCTAAAAATTAGTTTTTTTCCAAAACTTGATGCGACCACCAATCACCGACGGCTAAATTTGACTTCATATAGCCATGACCCGTTTTTGTCGCCGAAGGTCTCTGTAAACAATATTGACCTTTATTAGTAAAAATATACGTGCATTGGTTTTATAATTAATAGTATAGAAATTAAATTTATTGAAGATTAATGTAATTAATCAAATGAAGTCCGTTCGGATGATGTTCAAAACTTGATTCGACCTCCTATCACGAACGGCTAAATTTGAATTCACATAGCCGTTCGTGATAGGAGGCCGACCCAGTTATGTCACTGAAGGTTCCTGTAAATAATATTGACATTCATCAAGAAGAAGGTATGTGCATAGGTTTTATAATTACTTGTATAGAATAAGAAAAAATAAATTTGCTATCAATCAAATGAACCGTTCGGATGATGTTCAAAACTTGATTCGACCTCCTATCACGAACGGCTAAATTTGAATTCACATAGCCGTTCGTGATAGGAGGCCGACCCAGTTATGTCACTGAAGGTTCCTGTAAATAATATTGACATTCATCAAGAAGAAGGTATGTGCATAGGATTTATAATAAATTGATGAGAACTAACAGGATAATAATATTGTTGAATTCAAGCAGATGAAGTCGAAAGTTTCATTAGATCTCCCATCACGGACGTCTAACTTTGAATTCTAATAGCCAAGACCTGTTTTTTTCGCTGCAGTTTCCTGAAAATAATTTTTTTATTTATAAATCAAAATATACCAACATAGGTTTATTTATAAATTGTATAGAAGTAAAATGAATTTTAAATTTATTGCAAATAATCAACCTTGGTCCAAAACTTGAGTCTATCGCCAATCACAGCAACTTTAATAAATGTAAATGAACACCCATAGTTTTATATTCGAAATTTAAAAATATTGCTAAAAATTAGATATTTTCCAAAACTTGATGCGACCACCAATCACCGACGGCTAAATTTGACTTCATATAGCCATGACCCGTTTTTGTCGCCGAAGGTCTCTGTAAACAATATTGACCTTTATTAGTAAAAATATACGTGCATTGGTTTTATAATTAATAGTATAGAAATTAAATTTATTGAAGATTAATGTAATTAATCAAATGAAGTCCGTTCGGATGATGTTCAAAACTTGATTCGACCTCCTATCACGAACGGCTAAATTTGAATTCACATAGCCGTTCGTGATAGGAGGCCGACCCAGTTATGTCACTGAAGGTTCCTGTAAATAATATTGACATTCATCAAGAAGAAGGTATGTGCATAGGTTTTATAATTACTTGTATAGAATAAGAAAAAATAAATTTGCTCTCAATCAAATGAAGTCCGTTCGGATGATGTTCAAAACTTGATTCGACCTCCTATCACGAACGGCTAAATTTGAATTCACATAGCCGTTCGTGATAGGAGGCCGACCCAGTTATGTCACTGAAGGTTCCTGTAAATAATATTGACATTCATCAAGAAGAAGGTATGTGCATAGGATTTATAATAAATTGTTGAGAACTAACAGGATAATAATATTGTTGAATTCAAGCAGATGAAGTCGAAAGTTTCATTAGATCTCCCATCACGGACGTCTAACTTTGAATTCTAATAGCCAAGACCTGTTTTTTTCGCTGCAGTTTCCTGAAAATAATTTTTTTATTTATAAATCAAAATATACCAACATAGGTTTATTTATAAATTGTATAGAAGTAAAATGAATTTTAAATTTATTGCAAATAATCAACCTTGGTCCAAAACTTGAGTCTATCGCCAATCACAGCAACTTCAATAAATGTAAATGAACACCCGTAGTTTTATATTCGAAATTTGAAAATATTGCTAAAAATTAGATATTTTCCAAAACTTGATGCGACCACCAATCACCGACGGCTAAATTTGACTTCATATAGCCATGACCCGTTTTTGTCGCTGAAGGTCTCTGTTAACAATATTGACCTTTATTAGTAAAAATATACGTGCATTGGTTTTATAATTAATAGTATAGAAATTAAATGTATTGAAGATTAATGTAATTAATCAAATAAAGTCCGTTCGGATGATGTTCAAAACTTGATTCGACCTCCTATCACGAACGGCTAAATTTGAATTCACATAGCCGTTCGTGATAGGAGGCCGACCCAGTTATGTCACTGCAGATTCCTGTAAATAATATTGACATTCATCAAGAAGAAGGTATGTGCATAGGTTTTATAATTACTTGTATAGAACTAACAGGAATTGAATATTGTTGTATTCAAGCAGATGCAGTCCAAAGATCCATTAGATCTCCCATCACGGCCGGCTAAATTTTAATTCACATAGCCATGACGAGTTTTTTTCGCTGCAGTTTCCTGAAAATAAGATTTTTATTTATTAATAATAATATACCTATATAGGTTTATTTATAACTTGTATAGAAGTTAAATTAATTTTAAATTTGTTGTAATTAATCAACCTTGGTCCAAAACTTGAGTCTATCGCCAATCACAGCAACTTCAATAAATTTAAATAAACACCCATAGTTTTATATTCGAAATTTAAAAATATTGATAAAAATCATATGTTTTCCAAAACTTAATGCGATCATCAATCACCGACGGCTAAATTTGACTTCATATAGCCATGACCCGTTTTTGTCGCTGAAGGTCTCTGTAAACAATATTGACCTTTATTAGTAAAAATATACGTGCATTGGTTTTATAATTAATAGTATAGAAATTAAATTTATTGAAGATTAATTTAATTAATCAAATGAAGTCCGTTCGGATGATGTTCAAAACTTGATTCGACCTCCTATCACGAACGGCTAAATTTGAATTCACATAGCCGTTCGTGATAGGAGGCCGACCCAGTTATGTCACTGAAGGTTCCTGTAAATAATATTGACATTCATCAAGAAGAAGGTATGTGCATAGGATTTATAATAAATTGTTTAGAACTAACATGATAATAATATTGTTGAATTCAAGCAGATAATGTCGAAAGTTTCATTAGATCTCCCATCACGGCCGGCTAAATTTTAATTCACATAGCCATGACGAGTTTTTTTCGCTGCGGTTTCCTGAATATAATATTTTTATTTATTAATAATAATATACCTACATAGATTTATTTATTTATAACTTGTATAGAAGTGAAATGAATTTTCAATTTGTTGCAATTAATCAACCTTGGTCCAAAACTTGAGTTTATCGCCAATCACGGCAACTTCAATAAATGTAAATGAACACCCATAGTTTTATATTCGAAATTTAAAAATATTGCTAAAAATTAGATATTTTCCAAAACTTGATGCGACCACCAATCACCGACGGCTAAATTTGACTTCATATAGCCATGACCCGTTTTTGTCGCTGAAGGTCTCTGTTAACAATATTGACCTTTATTAGTAAAAATATACGTGCATTGGTT
This sequence comes from Nasonovia ribisnigri, assembly GCA_027563435.1. Taxonomy (NCBI): domain Eukaryota; kingdom Metazoa; phylum Arthropoda; class Insecta; order Hemiptera; family Aphididae; genus Nasonovia; species Nasonovia ribisnigri. The sequence continues at coordinate 9,707 of JANEHU010002527.1, read as the reverse complement.
TTATAATTAATAGTATAGAAATTAAATTTATTGAAGATTAATGTAATTAATCAAATGAAGTCCGTTCGGATGATGTTCAAAACTTGGTTCGACCTCCTATCACGAACGGCTAAATTTGAATTCACATAGCCGTTCGTGATAGGAGGCCGACCCAGTTATGTCACTGAAGGTTCCTGTAAATAATATTGACATTCATCAAGAAGAAGGTATGTGCATAGGTTTTATAATTACTTGTATAGAACTAACAGGAATTTAATATTGTTGTATTCAAGCAGATGCAGTCCAAAGTTCCATTAGATCTCCCATCACGGCCGGCTAAATTTTAATTCACATAGCCATGACGAGTTTTTTTCGCTACAGTTTCCTAAAAATAATATTTTTATTTATTAATAATAATATACCTATATAGGTTTATTTATAACTTGTATAGAAGTTAAATTAATTTTAAATTTGTTGCAATTAATCAACCTTGGTCCAAAACTTGAGTCTATCGCCAATCACAGCAACTTCAATAAATTTAAATAAACACCCATAGTTTTATATTCGAAATTTAAAAATATTGATAAAAATCGTATGTTTTCCAAAACTTAATGCGATCATCAATCACCGACGGCTAAATTTGACTTCATATAGCCATGCCCCTTTTTGTCGCCGAAGGTCTCTGTAAACAATATTGACATTTATAAGTAAAAATATACGTGCATTGGTTTTATAATTAATAGTATAGAAATAAAATTTATTGAAGATTAATGTAATTAATCAAATAAAGTCCGTTCGGATGATATTCAAAACTTGATTCGACCTCCTATCACGAACGGCTATGTGAATTCAAATTTAGCCGTTCGTGATAGGAGGCTGACCCAGTTATGTCACTGAAGTTTCCTGTAAATAATATTGACATTCATCAAGAAGAAGGTATGTGCATAGGTTTTATAATTACTTGTATAGAATAAGAAAAAATAAATTTGCTATCAATCAAATGAATTCCGTTCGGATGATGTTCAAAACTTGATTCGACCTCCTATCACGAACGGCTAAATTTGAATTCACATAACCGTTCGTGATAGGAGGCCGACCCAGTTATGTCACTGCAGATTCCTGTAAATAATATTGACATTCATCAAGAAGAAGGTATGTGCATAGGTTTTATAATTACTTGTATAAAACTAACAGGAATTGAATATTGTTGTATTCAAGCAGATGCAGTCCAAAGATCCATTAGATCTCCCATCACGGCCGGCTAAATTTTAATTCACATAGCCATGACGAGTTTTTTTCGCTGCAGTTTCCTGAAAATAATATTTTTATTTATTAATAATAATATACCTATATAGGTTTATTTATAACTTGTATAGAAGTTAAATTAATTTTAAATTTGTTGCAATTAATCAACCTTGGTCCAAAACTTGAGTCTATCGCCAATCACAGCAACTTCAATAAATTTAAATAAACACCCATAGTTTTATATTCGAAATTTAAAAATATTGATAAAAATCGTATGTTTTCCAAAACTTAATGCGATCATCAATCACCGACGCCTAAATTTGACTTCATATAGCCATGCCCCTTTTTGTCGCCGAAGGTCTCTGTAAACAATATTGACATTTATAAGTAAAAATATACGTGCATTGGTTTTATAATTAATAGTATAGAAATAAAATTTATTGAAGATTAATGTAATTAATCAAATAAAGTCCGTTCGGATGATATTCAAAACTTGATTCGACCTCCTATCACGAACGGCTATGTGAATTCAAATTTAGCCGTTCGTGATAGGAGGCTGACCCAGTTATGTCACTGAAGTTTCCTGTAAATAATATTGACATTCATCAAGAAGAAGGTATGTGCATAGGTTTTATAATTACTTGTATAGAATAAGAAAAAATAAATTTGCTATCAATCAAATGAAGTCCGTTCGGATGATGTTCAAAACTTGATTCGACCTCCTATCACGAACGGCTAAATTTGAATTCACATAACCGTTCGTGATAGGAGGCCGACCCAGTTATGTCACTGCAGATTCCTGTAAATAATATTGACATTCATCAAGAAGAATGTATGTGCATAGGTTTTATAATTACTTGTATAAAACTAACAGGAATTGAATATTGTTGTATTCAAGCAGATGCAGTCCAAAGATCCATTAGATCTCCCATCACGGCCGGCTAAATTTTAATTCACATAGCCATGACGAGTTTTTTTCGCTGCAGTTTCCTGAAAATAATATTTTTATTTATTAATAATAATATACCTATATAGGTTTATTTATAACTTGTATAGAAGTTAAATTAATTTTAAATTTGTTGCAATTAATCAACCTTGGTCCAAAACTTGAGTCTATCGCCAATCACAGCAACTTCAATAAATTTAAATAAACACCCATAGTTTTATATTCGAAATTTAAAAATATTGATAAAAATCATATGTTTTCCAAAACTAAATGCGATCATCAATCACCGACGGCTAAATTTGACTTCATATAGCCATGCCCCTTTTTGTCGCCGAAGGTCTCTGTAAACAATATTGACATTTATAAGTAAAAATATACGTGCATTGGTTTTATAATTAATAGTATAGAAATAAAATTTATTGAAGATTAATGTAATTAATCAAATAAAGTCCGTTCGGATGATGTTCAAAACTTGATTCGACCTCCTATCACGAACGGCTAAATTTGAATTCACATAGCCGTTCGTGATAGGAGGCCGACCCAGTTATGTCACTGCAGATTCCTGTAAATAATATTGACATTCATCAAGAAGAAGGTATGTGCATAGGTTTTATAATTACTTGTATAGAACTAACAGGAATTGAATATTGTTGTATTCAAGCAGATGCAGTCCAAAGATCCATTAGATCTCCCATCACGGCCGGCTAAATTTTAATTCACATAGCCATGACGAGTTTTTTTCGCTGCAGTTTCCTGAAAATAAGATTTTTATTTATTAATAATAATATACCTATATAGGTTTATTTATAACTTGTATAGAAGTTAAATTAATTTTAAATTTGTTGTAATTAATCAACCTTGGTCCAAAACTTGAGTCTATCGCCAATCACAGCAACTTCAATAAATTTAAATAAACACCCATAGTTTTATATTCGAAATTTAAAAATATTGATAAAAATCATATGTTTTCCAAAACTTAATGCGATCATCAATCACCGACGGCTAAATTTGACTTCATATAGCCATGACCCGTTTTTGTCGCTGAAGGTCTCTGTAAACAATATTGACCTTTATTAGTAAAAATATACGTGCATTGGTTTTATAATTAATAGTATAGAAATTAAATTTATTGAAGATTAATTTAATTAATCAAATGAAGTCCGTTCGGATGATGTTCAAAACTTGATTCGACCTCCTATCACGAACGGCTAAATTTGAATTCACATAGCCGTTCGTGATAGGAGGCCGACCCAGTTATGTCACTGAAGGTTCCTGTAAATAATATTGACATTCATCAAGAAGAAGGTATGTGCATAGGATTTATAATAAATTGTTTAGAACTAACATGATAATAATATTGTTGAATTCAAGCAGATAATGTCGAAAGTTTCATTAGATCTCCCATCACGGCCGGCTAAATTTTAATTCACATAGCCATGACGAGTTTTTTTCGCTGCGGTTTCCTGAATATAATATTTTTATTTATTAATAATAATATACCTACATAGATTTATTTATTTATAACTTGTATAGAAGTGAAATGAATTTTAAATTTGTTGCAATTAATCAACCTTGGTCCAAAACTTGAGTTTATCGCCAATTACAGCAACTTCAATAAATTTAAATAAACACCCATAGTTTTATATTCGAAATTTAAAAATATTGATAAAAATCATATGTTTTCCAAAACTTAATGCGATCATCAATCACCGACGGCTAAATTTGACTTCATATAGCCATGACCCGTTTTTGTCGCTGAAGGTCTCTGTAAACAATATTGACCTTTATTAGTAAAAATATACGTGCATTGGTTTTATAATTAATAGTATAGAAATTAATTTTATTGAAGATTAATTTAATTAATCAAATGAAGTCCGTTCGGATGATGTTCAAAACTTGATTCGACCTCCTATCACGAACGGCTAAATTTGAATTCACATAGCCGTTCGTGATAGGAGGCCGACCCAGTTATGTCACTGAAGGTTCCTGTAAATAATATTGACATTCATCAAGAAGAAGGTATGTGCATAGGTTTTATAATTACTTGTATAGAATAAGAAAAAATAAATTTGCTATCAATCAAATGAAGTCCGTTCGGATGATGTTCAAAACTTGATTCGACCTCCTATCACGAACGGCTAAATTTGAATTCACATAGCCGTTCGTGATAGGAGGCCGACCCAGTTATGTCACTGAAGGTTCCTGTAAATAATATTGACATTCATCAAGAAGAAGGTATGTGCATAGGATTTATAATAAATTGTTGAGAACTAACAGGATAATAATATTGTTGAATTCAAGCAGATGAAGTCGAAAGTTTCATTAGATCTCCCATCACGGACGTCTAACTTTGAATTCTAATAGCCAAGACCTGTTTTTTTCGCTGCAGTTTCCTGAAAATAATTTTTTTATTTATAAATCAAAATATACCAACATAGGTTTATTTATAAATTGTATAGAAGTAAAATGAATTTTAAATTTATTGCAAATAATCAACCTTGGTCCAAAACTTGAGTCTATCGCCAATCACAGCAACTTCAATAAATGTAAATGAACACCCGTAGTTTTATATTCGAAATTTGAAAATATTGCTAAAAATTAGATATTTTCCAAAACTTGATGCGACCACCAATCACCGACGGCTAAATTTGACTTCATATAGCCATGACCCGTTTTTGTCGCTGAAGGTCTCTGTTAACAATATTGACCTTTATTAGTAAAAATATACGTGCATTGGTTTTATAATTAATAGTATAGAAATTAAATTTATTGAAGATTAATGTAATTAATCAAATGAAGTCCGTTCGGATGATGTTCAAAACTTGGTTCGACCTCCTATCACGAACGGCTAAATTTGAATTCACATAGCCGTTCGTGATAGGAGGCCGACCCAGTTATGTCACTGAAGGTTCCTGTAAATAATATTGACATTCATCAAGAAGAAGGTATGTGCATAGGTTTTATAATTACTTGTATAGAACTAACAGGAATTGAATATTGTTGTATTCAAGCAGATGCAGTCCAAAGATCCATTAGATCTCCCATCACGGCCGGCTAAATTTTAATTCACATAGCCATGACGAGTTTTTTTCGCTGCAGTTTCCTGAAAATAAGATTTTTATTTATTAATAATAATATACCTATATAGGTTTATTTATAACTTGTATAGAAGTTAAATTAATTTTAAATTTGTTGCAATTAATCAACCTTGGTCCAAAACTTGAGTCTATCGCCAATCACAGCAACTTCAATAAATTTAAATAAACACCCATAGTTTTATATTCGAAATTTAAAAATATTGATAAAAATCATATGTTTTCCAAAACTTAATGCGATCATCAATCACCGACGGCTAAATTTGACTTCATATAGCCATGACCCGTTTTTGTCGCTGAAGGTCTCTGTAAACAATATTGACCTTTATTAGTAAAAATATACGTGCATTGGTTTTATAATTAATAGTATAGAAATTAATTTTATTGAAGATTAATTTAATTAATCAAATGAAGTCCGTTCGGATGATGTTCAAAACTTGATTCGACCTCCTATCACGAACGGCTAAATTTGAATTCACATAGCCGTTCGTGATAGGAGGCCGACCCAGTTATGTCACTGAAGGTTCCTGTAAATAATATTGACATTCATCAAGAAGAAGGTATGTGCATAGGATTTATAATAAATTGTTTAGAACTAACATGATAATAATATTGTTGAATTCAAGCAGATAATGTCGAAAGTTTCATTAGATCTCCCATCACGGCCGGCTAAATTTTAATTCACATAGCCATGACGAGTTTTTTTCGCTGCGGTTTCCTGAATATAATATTTTTATTTATTAATAATAATATACCTACATAGATTTATTTATTTATAACTTGTATAGAAGTGAAATGAATTTTAAATTTGTTGCAATTAATCAACCTTGGTCCAAAACTTGAGTTTATCGCCAATTACAGCAACTTCAATAAATTTAAATAAACACCCATAGTTTTATATTCGAAATTTAAAAATATTGCTAAAAATTAGTTTTTTTCCAAAACTTGATGCGACCACCAATCACCGACGGCTAAATTTGACTTCATATAGCCATGACCCGTTTTTGTCGCCGAAGGTCTCTGTAAACAATATTGACATTTATAAGTAAAAATATACGTGCATTGGTTTTATAATTAATAGTATAGAAATAAAATTTATTGAAGATTAATGTAATTAATCAAATAAAGTCCGTTCGGATGATATTCAAAACTTGATTCGACCTCCTATCACGAACGGCTATGTGAATTCAAATTTAGCCGTTCGTGATAGGAGGCTGACCCAGTTATGTCACTGAAGTTTCCTGTAAATAATATTGACATTCATCAAGAAGAAGGTATGTGCATAGGTTTTATAATTACTTGTATAGAATAAGAAAAAATAAATTTGCTATCAATCAAATGAATTCCGTTCGGATGATGTTCAAAACTTGATTCGACCTCCTATCACGAACGGCTAAATTTGAATTCACATAACCGTTCGTGATAGGAGGCCGACCCAGTTATGTCACTGCAGATTCCTGTAAATAATATTGACATTCATCAAGAAGAATGTATGTGCATAGGTTTTATAATTACTTGATTAGAACTAACAGGAATTGAATATTGTTGTATTCAAGCAGATGCAGTCCAAAGATCCATTAGATCTCCCATCACGGCCGGCTAAATTTTAATTCACATAGCCATGACGAGTTTTTTTCGCTGCAGTTTCCTGAAAATAATATTTTTATTTATTAATAATAATATACCTATAAAGGTTTATTTATAACTTGTATAGAAGTTAAATTAATTTTAAATTTGTTGTAATTAATCAACCTTCGTCCAAAACTTGAGTCTATCGCCAATCACAGCAACTTCAATAAATTTAAATAAACACCCATAGTTTTATATTCGAAATTTAAAAATATTGATAAAAATCATATGTTTTCCAAAACTTAATGCGATCATCAATCACCGATGGCTAAATTTGACTTCATATAGCCATGCCCCTTTTTGTCGCCGAAGGTCTCTGTACACAATATTGACATTTATAAGTAAAAATATACGTGCATTGGTTTTGTAATTAATAGTATAGAATTAAAATTTATTGAAGATTTATGTAATTAATCAAATAAAGTCCGTTCGGATAATGTTCAAAACTTAATTCGACCTCCTATCACGAACGGCTAAATTTGAATTCACATAGCCGTTCGTGATAGGAGGCCGACCCAGTTATGTCACTGAAGGTTCCTGTAAATAATATTGACATTCATCAAGAAGAAGGTATGTGCATAGGTTTTATAATTACTTGTATAGAATAAGAAAAAATAAATTTGCAATCAATCAAATGAAGTCCGTTCGGATGATGTTCAAAACTTGATTCGACCTCCTATCACGAACGGCTAAATTTGAATTCACATAGCCGTTCGTGATAGGAGGCCGACCCAGTTATGTCACTGAAGGTTCCTGTAAATAATATTGACATTCATCAAGAAGAAGGTATGTGCATAGGATTTATAATAAATTGATGAGAACTAACAGGATAATAATATTGTTGAATTCAAGCAGATGAAGTCGAAAGTTTCATTAGATCTCCCATCACGGACGTCTAACTTTGAATTCTAATAGCCAAGACCTGTTTTTTTCGCTGCAGTTTCCTGAAAATAATTTTTTTATTTATAAATCAAAATATACCAACATAGGTTTATTTATAAATTGTATAGAAGTAAAATGAATTTTAAATTTATTGCAAATAATCAACCTTGGTCCAAAACTTGAGTCTATCGCCAATCACAGCAACTTTAATAAATGTAAATGAACACCCGTAGTTTTATATTCGAAATTTGAAAATATTGCTAAAAATTAGATATTTTCCAAAACTTGATGCGACCACCAATCACCGACGGCTAAATTTGACTTCATATAGCCATGACCCGTTTTTGTCGCTGAAGGTCTCTGTTAACAATATTGACCTTTATTAGTAAAAATATACGTGCATTGGTTTTATAATTAATAGTATAGAAATTAAATTTATTGAAGATTAATGTAATTAATCAAATGAAGTCCGTTCGGATGATGTTCAAAACTTGATTCGACCTCCTATCACGAACGGCTAAATTTGAATTCACATAGCCGTTCGTGATAGGAGGCCGACCCAGTTATGTCACTGAAGGTTCCTGTAAATAATATTGACATTCATCAAGAAGAAGGTATGTGCATAGGTTTTATAATTACTTGTATAGAACTAACAGGAATTTAATATTGTTGTATTCAAGCAGATGCAGTCCAAAGTTCCATTAGATCTCCCATCACGGCCGGCTAAATTTTAATTCACATAGCCATGACGAGTTTTTTTCGCTACAGTTTCCTAAAAATAATATTTTTATTTATTAATAATAATATACCTATATAGGTTTATTTATAACTTGTATAGAAGTTAAATTAATTTTAAATTTGTTGCAATTAATCAACCTTGGTCCAAAACTTGAGTCTATCGCCAATCACAGCAACTTCAATAAATTTAAATAAACACCCATAGTTTTATATTCGAAATTTAAAAATATTGATAAAAATCGTATGTTTTCCAAAACTTAATGCGATCATCAATCACCGACGGCTAAATTTGACTTCATATAGCCATGCCCCTTTTTGTCGCCGAAGGTCTCTGTAAACAATATTGACATTTATAAGTAAAAATATACGTGCATTGGTTTTATAATTAATAGTATAGAAATAAAATTTATTGAAGATTAATGTAATTAATCAAATAAAGTCCGTTCGGATGATATTCAAAACTTGATTCGACCTCCTATCACGAACGGCTATGTGAATTCAAATTTAGCCGTTCGTGATAGGAGGCTGACCCAGTTATGTCACTGAAGTTTCCTGTAAATAATATTGACATTCATCAAGAAGAAGGTATGTGCATAGGTTTATAATTACTTGTATAGAATAAGAAAAATAAATTTACTGTAATCAAATGAATTTGGGTTCGGATGATGTTCAAAACTTGATTCGACCTATACCTCACAGACAGCTAAATTTGAATTCACATAACCGTTCGTGAGCCGGCCAGTTATGTCTGCGGTTGCTGCAAAATAATATTGACATTCATCAAGAAGAATGTATGTGCATAGGTTTTATAATTACTTGATTAGAACTAACAGGAATTGAATATTGTTGTATTCAAGCAGATGCAGTCCAAAGATCCATTAGATCTCCCATCACGGCCGGCTAAATTTTAATTCACATAGCCATGACGAGTTTTTTTCGCTGCAGTTTCCTGAAAATAATATTTTTATTTATTAATAATAATATACCTATAAAGGTTTATTTATAACTTGTATAGAAGTTAAATTAATTTTAAATTTGTTGCAATTAATCAACCTTGGTCCAAAACTTGAGTCTATCGCCAATCACAGCAACTTCAATAAATTTAAATAAACACCCATAGTTTTATATTCGAAATTTAAAAATATTGATAAAAATCGTATGTTTTCCAAAACTTAATGCGATCATCAATCACC
>JANEHU010002526.1:0-50448 GCA_027563435.1 Nasonovia ribisnigri | reverse complement strand
TTTTTATAAGCATTTAAAGTTCGAATTTGACAAAATTTGTCAAAATCTCGAAAATTATAAATCATTGTAATTAAAAAATTATAAAATGTTCAGTTTTTATAACTAAGTGTTGAAAATTTAAAACAAAAATTCTTATAAATAAATCATACTGTAACCAAAAAATCTAAAAATTATATCAACATATTTATTTTTTACAGACATTTTAATTTCAAATTTAGACAAAATATCATATTCAAACCAAGAATAATGATTTTAGTTATTTTGATATAATCTAAAAATATTATTTGTTGGTATATGAAACTTTTAGAATATATTGTTATATTTTATATACACGCAATGGCATTTTAAAATATAATTTTTTTGAGAAAAATGAATTTAACCAACCATAGTAAATACTAATGCCTATAATACTAAAATTAATTAGTTTATTCACAATAATATCATCAAATACATTTAGACTTAGTAAGATATTATAGACTCACTGACCGTCTTCGCTCAGAATCGTTTTTCTTATTCAATGATATTATATCATTGGATTAAATTATTAAAATCTAACACAATCCATTACAGTGACTCACTTGTAACCTACTGTACAGCAGAGCGACATACACTTACCCGCCCTTTTTTTTTTATTTTTTTTTTTATTTTTGTGTCTGTCATCACGTTTTAGGACAGAAAAAATGCTTCGATTTTCTTCAATAGTACCTTTTCTGATAGGAAAGTGAATCTAGTTGGTACTTTGGGGGGTCAAAAGTAAACATTTTCAGTAGTTTTCAAAAGTACCGTGAAAAACAAATGGAAAATTAAGGAAAAAACGGGAATTTTTACGCAACATTGATTTTCGATAAAATCGATTTTGGTTTTTGGTGTAAGTCTAAAAAAAATGACGGTAAATACATGAAATTTTTACTGAATGTTTATATAAGCAGTTTCTATATACCATACCGTTTTCAAAATATTTTGACTTATTTTGAGCTGTTTACAGACATTTTAAATTTCCAATCTTTTTGGTTTTTTTTTTTTAAAAATCAATAACATTTTATTTATTCGTTAAAAATTCTTGAAAATTTAATAGAATGCTCCTAATATATTGTTTCAAAGGCACATGAAAAATATTAAAAATCTGTAGTCACAATTTTTTTTTTTAAGCATTTAAAGTTTAAATTTTGACAAATTACGTAAAAATGACGAAAATTTGCAAATTATTTGGAGTTAGAAATTCATAAAAATTTTCTTTTTAAATCTAAGGTTTTAAATTTTAACACAAGATTTAACGTAAGTTTTTCTACTTTTATCAAAAATAAAATATCTAAAAGCAATTAAAAATAATTTTTTATGAGTGTTTTAAGTTCATAATTTTACAACATAGGATATTCACTCGATTTCTCATGTAGCGTTTTTCTTATTTGGTTGTAATTCAAAAACGAATAATTGTAGATGCATGAAAATTTCACTAAATGTTTATATTCTCATTTTCTATACACCATTCAATTTTGAAAATATTTTGATTTGTTTTGAGCTGTTTACAGACATTTTTAGTTTTCAATTTTTTTAGTTTTTTTTTTTATAATTGTCAATAAAATTTTATTTGGTGGGCCAAAAGTCTGAAAATTTAATACAAGCTTTTTTATATATTGTTACAATATCATTTGAAAAATTTTAAAAATACATAGGCACGATTTTTTTTTATAAGCATTTAAAGTTCGAATTTTGACAAAATTTGTCAAAATCTCGAAAATTATAAATCATTGTAATTAAAAAATTATAAAATGTTCAGTTTTTATAACTAAGTGTTGAAAATTTAAAACAAAAATTCTCATAAATAAATCATACTGTAACCAAAAAATCTAAAAAATATATCAACACATTTATTTTTTACAGACATTTTAATTTCAAATTTAGACAAAATTTCATATTTAAACCAAGAATAATGATTTTAGTTATTTTGATATAATTTAAAAATATTATTTGTTGGTATATGAAACTTTTAGAATATATTGTTATATTTTATATACACGCAATGGCATTTTAAAATATAATTTTTTTGAGAAAAATGAATTTAACCAACCATAGTAAATACTAATGCCTATAATACTAAAATTAATTAGTTTATTCACAATAATATCATCAAATACATTTAGACTTAGTAAGATATTATAGACTGACTGACCGTCTTCCCTCAGAATCGTTTTTCTTATTCAATGATATTATATCATTGGATTAAATTATTAAAATCCAACACAATCCATTACAGTGACTCACTTGTAACCTACTGTACAGCAGAGCGACATACACTTACCCGCCCTTTTTTATATTTTAGCTAATACTCTTGTTGTACCCACGAGGTACAGATTGTGTATATAATAATAAAGGAAAAAAAAAAAAAAAAAAACAATCTATTAATTAATATTTAATAATATTGTTTAAGAAACGTCTACCTACTGATTTAAATTTAATACATTAAGAAATAATACATTTTCATTTTTCTGAAAACATAAAATGGTTTAATTTAAAATTAACTGTGATTGTCAAAATCATTGTAAAATCAAAACATTCATCGCTCTGCTAAGAGTCTAAGAACTGACAATTAAAATATTTTTTAATAGACAATAGTATTGATAGTAAATTAATTAATTACCTAATATGTGATTATCTGAATTCGTTGAAAAAAAAAATGTTCAATTGTAACCATACTTTGTACTACTATACTTGTACATTTTACTTCATTGTAATATTCATTTCTAATAATAATGGGAAAAAAACTATACTTTGGTACTTTTTATTCAAGTAATATGCAAATAACCTGGTAACTGCCAACTGGTAAGTTATGTAATTTATTTAGTTAAATGACTGGATAATATTTGTGAAATGAAATCATAATGTAGGTATTATTTAGGTACCTATTTCATTTCTTGAATTTTGACTTTTAATTGCTTTTAACTGCTTTTGAGTAATTCATCACTTTATTATGTTTTGTTAAATACTTTGAAAACATAATTTAGTTCTAACTGATGACACTGGAAATGTACAGCCTGACAAAACGTCCAATCATGAAAAACAATTCATAGAACAAGAAGATTCTACAACATTAGTTCCTTTGCCAGTGAAATGTTTAACTTCAAATCTAACAGGTTTGTTTAATTATGCTTAATTGTGTACTATTAATACTATAATTTTTTTTCTTAATGAAAACATTATTATATCTGTATTTTATTTAAGGGCTTTGCATGCCGCGATTGTCTGTTTTTGTCTAACACACGTGGAACATAGGAATAACGACCTAAACGCCTGACAAAAATTAAGGTACTTCTAGTTGTTCGATTTAAAATACGTACAGATTTTTGAATTGGTATACAACAGCGGTTCCCAACCTTTTTGAGACTATTACCCATAAGTCAGGTTAGATATTAACAAATACCCCCCCCCCCCAAAAAAAAAAAAAGTCGAGTAAAAAAAAAAACAAAATATATTTTATGATTATAATTATAATTTATTTTATTTTTCAAACAAAGAAAACATTATTACAATTTCATTTACAGTCATAGTACATAGTACACATGAGTAAACTTTAAATAAAAATAAATAGCTTAACTTTTACCCCTCAAAAATCGTGTTTTTACCCATTAGGGGGTAATTACCCCCAGGTTGGGAACCGCTGGTATACAAGTTTACTTTGCATCGGTCGAAGCATATTTTTAATATTTTTAATATTTTTTTAAATATATTTAATAATACAAATTAACAAATTTATAAACTGCAAAATATTTATTCTCATCAAAATATTGCTACAATCCAAAAAGCGCTTCAACCGATGCAAAGTAAACTTGTATACCAATTCAAAAATCTTTACGTATTTTAAATCGAACAACTAGAAGTACCTTAATTTTTGTCAGGCGTTTAGGTCGTTATTCCAATGTTCCCGTGTGTTAGACAAAAACAGACAATCGCGGCATGCAACGCCCTTAAGTAAATTTTTTTGACAATAACTTCCTATCCATTTCCTAAAATATTTTCAAATATTATGTCTATAATTTTATAGAACTATTGAATACTCCCGAGTCTGGACATTGCAATACCACAGAAAGTTCTTCAGCTGTTTCAGATGTTGGTGTATTTTATGATCCCAAAGAACTTTTGGTAAGTTCTAATTTCATTCATTCAAACATAATGGTGTTAACTTTGTCCTATATTCCCAATTTGTATTTTAGTTGGTTAGTTGTTGTTATGATAGTTTACTTATTAAAATGACTTGTACCTAATACATGGTTAATTATTTTTTAGTAGGAGTCTTCATTTAAAGAACAGACATGTATTGAAACTAATCTTAATTGCTTGATTGAGATAGACAACTGTTCAAACATACAATTCATTTCTGATTCTATAGACCCTCTGGTATGTATAATATTTTTATGTATTCTATATACTAAATTGTATGATATTGAATATTCTTTATAGATTTTACCTTTACTCAATAAAGAAGATACTTCCAAGGATAAGGATTGTACTGATTCATTAAATGATTATTTTGAGAAACCATTGGCTACTAATTTACATTCATTCTTTAAGTTTCATCCAATTCAGCCATTTGAGACAGTGAGCTTCAACCCAACAAAAGCTTATTTTAGAAAAGAAAAAAATTTAACGTTTAAGCGACAATGGCTTACTTATTCGAAAGATAAGAATGCTTTTTTTTGTACATTTTGTCTAGCTTTTGGTAGTGATAACAACCGATTCACTTCAGGATTAAAAGCTGAATCAATTAATAATCCATATACAAGAATTAAAGAACACGAACAAAAGTCAGATCATGTAAATAACTGTGAAGCTTTTTTACATTATTCAAATGCATCAGATATTAAATCTAGATTTACCACTGGTAAGCAGTATGAAGTAGAGTGGAAAAGAGCTGTTATGCATCGACTCGTAGATATAATAAAATTGATAGGCAAACGTGGGTTAAGTTACCGGGGAGCAAAAAATGCAGAAGCAGCTTACACATTGGACAATTCTGCATTAGATCATGGCAATTTTTTAGAAATAGTTTTGCTTCTTTCAAAATACGATCCTTTGTTAAAAGAACATGTAGATAAGGTGGTTTCCAAAAGTCAAAAAGCTAAATACCGCCAAGTTGAAACAAAATCTGGACGCCCTGGTGGGTTGTTAACTTTTTCATCAAAAACTACTGCTGACTACATAATCGAAGAATTAGGACTTTTAATGAAAAAAGAAATTGCAAAACACATAAAACAATCAGAGTTCTTCACAATTCAAATAGACTCAACCCAGGATATAAATGTACATGACCAACTGTCTATAATAATTCGGTATGTTTCAGGAGATGTAAATGAACGTCTAATAGCATTAGTAAATTGCAAAAGTGGAACAGGAAAAAATCTCTGTGATGATGTATGTCAAACATTAATAAATTTAAATTTAGACGTAAAGAATTGTATTGGAAGCTCAACTGATGGAGCAAGTAATATGAGGGGTCAGTATAACGGATTCTCAGCCTGGTTGAACAAAGAATCACCTGAACAGGTACATGTTTGGTGTTATGCCCATGTTCTTAATCTGGTTATGATAGATACTACACAAATTTGTGTTCAAAGTAAAAATTTATTTGGATTATTAAACTCTATTGCTGTTTTTGTAAGAGAATCTTATTTAAGAATGCACACATGGGAGTCAAATAGTAGATTCAAATTTATTTCTGTTATTGGAGAAACAAGATGGTGGGCAAAGGATCGCTGCTTAACAAAAGTATTTGGTTCTTTCAAACATCCAGAAGAAGGATTGTATATTGACATAATTAAAACTTTAATTGAAATACATTTGTCAAATACTTTTTCACCAGATGTATGCTTCAGAGCAAAATGTTTCATTGATAGTCTACTAAAATATGAAACTATACTTACCGCTCACATTTTCCAACAAATTTTTGTGTCCACAACACCTGTATCAAAATACTTACAAGCCAAAGGAATGAATGTTGTTCAAGGATTTCATATGATAAAACAAACCGTAATAACTTTGCGTTTACAATCAAGAAAATGTAATGTTGTTGTTGAACATGCAAAAAAATTTATTGAATGGGCCAATGATAAAATGGACGAATCAGATATAGATTATAGAGTTGAAGAATGTTTTCATGCAAAAAGAATATCAAAAAAGAAAAAAATGCCAGGAGAAAAAGCAAGTGATGAACCAACAATCGATCTTAACAATTATTTTGAAATTAATGTACATAATGTTGTCTACGATCAAATAATTGCAAGTTTAGAAAAAAGATTTGAAAGTCATAGTCTGCTCTATAATGATGTATCCTACTTAATTCCTGAGTATTTTAATAAAGATGTACCAAAAATTGCTTTTCAATGGATGAGTAGTAAATTGAAACGGTTTGACCCAAACATAACTGCTGGAATAATACAGACAGAACTTAAAGATTTCATTTGTAAATGGCCCAAAATAAAAAAATATTGCCACCACTTCAGAGAATGTTTTTGAGGATGATATTGATGAAGATAGTAGAGAAGATGGAAGTGAAGAAATAAAAAATGGTTCTAAAAATCACTGTTTAAGTATTGGTGGACAGGAAGCATGCAAAAATTGCATTGTTTGTTGTTACAATGTTTTAAACAAATATAATTTGCACACTACAGCTTATAAAAACCTATTTTTAGTCTACAAATACGTTTTAACGCTGTCCTGTACTCAAGACTCAAGTACGCTGTGAAACTACTTTTTCGAAACTTAAATATATTTTGAATCGATTGAGGAACTGTTTGTCTCAAAACAAACTAGAACATTTTTTACTGATGAGTATAGAAAAAGATATTCTTATGAATATCGATAATGAAGAAATAATAAATAATGTATCTCAAAGAAGTCAGCTTTTATCAAATGCATTAAAATTATAAGATTGTAACTATACATTATACACTGATTAAACCTCGCGTTCAACATAATGCTGAATGATGCATATAAAATCAAACAGATTTTGAAAGAACATCACCTTTTCACAACATAAAGATATGATCAATCCAATATTAAATTATTATAACTAGGGCTTGGATGTTGTTACATTAATTAAAAGTTATTAAAGACTAAAGGTTATGGCTAGACTTAGAGACTTAAAAGCTTTAAACACAAACATATACGCATAAAAATATGTGCAAATATGTATGCACTAGAAAAAGACAATTTTGAATGAATTTATTAAAAATGTATTTAATTATTATTAATGTATTATCGATTTTTCCTTTTTTAAATAATTGTACCTATTGCTCTAATGCTTATTAGCAAAAAAAAAACAATAGGCCGATATGAGTGGTAAACATATTATGTGTCATGGAGCGCATGTCATCACATGGAAGCGACATGGAAGTCACAATATTTACACAACAATGGTAAAATACATCACATTTGTGAAAATACCTATTTTTGTGACTGAGGTGTACCTATGTGTACCAATTTTCAGCTCGAATTTTTCCGAAGTTGAATGTTTATCTTGACTGGAGTGGACTGAGCATTTTGAGCATTGCATAAACGGTGTAAAATATTAAATATACCTACTAATTAGTATTTGGTAGGGAACAGATTTAAATTTAGTATACAATTAAAAATATTTAAATATATATTTGTTTATAACTTAATAAATAAAAGTGGAATTGTTTACCGACGTGTTGCAGGCAGAAAAATCTAGTTCCGGAGCCCTAACCACGGCCAAAGTCCTAACTTATAGTCTTAGTTTAAATTTGTTCCCTATTTATTAGTTATATACACTCAGTGGCGTGCAGACAAGACACAAATGGGGCCTAGGCCCCACTTGAAAATGGGGTGGGTGTGGGTGGTATTTTTTGTTAAGAATTTTACAAGTCACTAAAATTAAATTTGTAAATGTTATTTTACTACGTGTCATTTGTAACTTTGTAAGTTCTTTCTATGTACATATTTTATATTTTATAATTAACTTTGCCCCACATTGAAAAAGGGTTCTGCATGCCACTATACACTATACACTTACTATGTGTGGTCCGTATTTGCGAATGACGAATCCGACGAGTTCTTTAAACAAATTTAGAAAATTACACATTGTAAAATTTAAATTTGTTAAAAATAAATATTTAACTGATAAAATACTTTGTTTATATTGATTTGGTTGGCACAAAAACCTTTTAAAATAAGTAGCAGAAAATAATAAGCTAACAGAAAAAAATATATACATATATTTATATATAATAATAATATAATAATTATATATAATTTAGATCCAACAAAATAAAATATGTGTGCATAGAATATGCCAATAAATAATCATATAATAATAATTGAATGTAAAAAAAAATCACAATTTTGTCGGTGCTCTGCTGACCAGCTGCTAACTATTCTGAATAATTATTTGACACACACGTCAATACACAAGATAAAATAATAATTTAAGTTTACAATAATTAATAATATTATAATGCGATTAGCATCGAACAAATAAATAAAAAATTTGTAGTGATTCTCACACCCGCGGTATAAATTTGGTATTCAATAATAAATGGCTATTTGCGCCTTTGAAACAATAATAATCCTTCCGCGGCGATCAGCGCACACGACCTTAGCAAACAGTGGTTTAAAAAATGAGTTAAAAATATAAGGTTAGTTTAGGTGTAATATTAGCAAACAGTAATAATATTAGGTATAAACGTGATGTTCGTGGCGATTCCCACACACAATCATAATATGGTGGTACCTACAATTATTTGGTGATTAGCGCCCAATAGTCATGCAAAAACTATATTATTTTACGGCGATTCACTCACGTAAGCATAATATGCAATAATGGGTCGCGTAATTTAGGATTGTAAGAATATTATAAAATAATATATGCTGGCTATTTCAGCGGTGCAAAATTACATAATATGTAGTACCTAGTATATTATTCAATTAAATTATATCATTTTTTGTTACATGACAACGGGTTTGTTCATAATTGAATTTATTTCGTTTCGCATTTTGTAGAGTCAAGTATTATTTCCCAGAATATTGAATCATGGATGATAATTTTGAACACGATAATGGACACGAATTTGTCATTATCGATTCTGATGACGATCGTGATAACCATTCTGCCCATGTTTCCGACGATTTCATCCATTATTTTGTCTTTCATTTTGGCGATCATGTTATCATGGCATTGAAACTCCGTAAGTACCTATTGAACATTTTCTTACAATATTGAATATATGGTGGTGATACAGAAGCGCAACTGTGATAATTATATTATAGTCACTAGTTTGTCGAGCGAATAAGAAGCTTGATTGCTTATAATATGTGAGCATAATACGTAGGTATTATACATAAAGCTACGGCCGTGGTCTCTGCGCAATTCAAACAATAATGGTCTCGTTAATGCGGTGTTTCGCATACCGCATACCGAAACCGTGGTCTCGGTTTTTGTAGCACGGAATTTTAAAGACCACGAGTTGGATGTGTGATACTGCGCAAAGTATTGTACCCGCCGTGTGTAAACGCGAGGTCCTGAGGCCTAAATCTCGGCAAATAGTGCTATAGGCCCGGGGCCCGAGTCTAAACTCTCGTCGAGAGGGCCTGCTCACAAATATAATATACTGGCAAAACCGTATGCGCTCGTATCCTCGCCGTGGGGGTACAGTCAATTGGTCGTGGTAAAAACGATCGTCTGAAATTGGTCGTTTAGAAAATTAGTCGTTTTCAAACAAATATGTACATATATTATGTCAAAATAATAATTTGACTTAATTTTTGAAATTGGTTTAAGTACATCAAACTTACATAAAACAAAATTAATCACATGGGTTATAAAAATTTGTATAAGAATTATAATAATTTTAATTTTTTTTTTTTTTCAAAACAATTTTGACATAACCTTGTTTTTTAAAAAAAACCGGCGAGTAGGTACCGATATGATGTACTGTAGGACGTATGTAGTGTTTAAAGGGGTAATGGATGGATTAAATGTTAATTCAATTATATAAAATAATTTTACACGAAAAACGATTCTGATCAAAGACGGTCTGTCAGCCTATATTATATAAAAACTATATATATATAAAACATCATTGTAATACATTCATCGCTTAAAATCTTGTATATTACCTCTCAAAAATTCCTCAAAACTACAATTCTGATTTGCGAATTCTTAAAATTTATTTAATTTGATTTTATAATTATTGACGTTGATTTAGAACGAATTGGACAAAGTGGAGGGGGGTCCATGAAGTTAGCCCTCCCAAACCTAAATATTAATTTACGACTTGTAATAACTATATGTCAGGGTACCGAATCTGTTTTATCTTGCTGACCCACAGCACATACAATTTGTGTTTAGCAGAACCAACCCCATATTGTTACTTTTAATATTGGAGTTATTATAAAATTTAAGCCAAGAGCATTATCTGGGTTCCTTCGTTAGATTTTGTACGATAATGTAATTTTTTTATAATTTAAACGCTCATAACTTATATGAAAATGAAAATATGATACATTTCCAACACAGGTATTGTTCTTAACTATTAGTTTGACAATAGTTGAATTCACTATAATGTTAAATTTAATAACATGGAGTTGGTTCTGCTCAACGTAAAATATTTGGTATGTTGCGTGTGGATCAGAGAGAGAAAATCATTTGTGTGCCGACATCCTCATAATGATGGGGTGTTTTAAATGCCGTAGAGCCGTAGACACACTGCACCCACGCCGTATTGTCTTCGTCTTAATATTGTGTAATAATTAATATGTCTTTTTGTTTACAGTAATGACAGAGATTGGGATGATGTCGATTTGGGCTTTGTTGCTGTTTGTCATTTTAATAGAATGTAATAAAACATGTGAGTTTTCCATCTGCGAGGAGGAGACAGACATTTGGGACTATATACAATGGAAATTAACCTACGTATTTGGAAGTTCCAAATACGAGTAGACTTAGTATTAATTATTATACACGGTATAATTTCCCGGGAAAATTCGGTAACCACTAACCAGCGAGTTCTACTTATAGTCTCATTAAAAATGTCGTCCTCCCATTTTATCGGAACCCGAGACTCACGAGCAAATCTTATTGTAATCAGTTATCGAATTATTAATAACTAATACCTTTTCATGTTATAGGGAAAATATATCAATTTAACAAAATGATTAATTGCAAAAACTTAGACAATAATTGTTTTAAGTGTGAAAATGGTGGAATTAAAATGTACAGCGAGGAATATGGATTTTCATGCTGGTGCACATCAGACTATGTCGGTGAACAATGCCAGACAAGTGAGTTTATAATATTATATCTATAATAAATTATTTTATTATAATACATTATACAGGTAGGGATGTTATATCGCAACATTTTTGTCGATACTTTTACTGGGTATCAAATCGATAGTTAATAATTAATAATAACCAGGGGCGTGCCTAGAAATATTTTTTGGGGGGGGGTTCAAAATTTTTAATAACGTACCTATTTGAAGTATTTTAGTGTATTTATTTTATTAGATATTAATTCGCTATATCATGTCATATTATTCAATAGTAATATTAAAAAAAAAATAATAATAATAATTTATAATACATTATACATTAAAATAAATTTTGAATAATTTGTCGTCACTCGTCATATATATTAGATAATATAAAAAAAAATCATAGAATGAATCCTTGTCTTCGAGGTATTAAAGCGAACCTTCTCACCACTTCATTAGGATCAACGTTAATTTCTTTTTGAATTGAAAGAAGAGCTAACCCAGTTAACCGATCTTCGCCAGTTGTGTTGCACAAATATGTTTTGATACGCCGTAAAGTAGAAAATGTCCTTTCTGCGGTTGCCGTAGACACGGGTAAAGTTGCTAATATTTCCAACAGTTTTCTTATATTTGGGAAAAATCTTTCATCACATTCTAATAATGACTCTACTGCATTTGAAGGTTTTTTTTCAATGTTATTTTTTAGCCATTTTAATTTCCATGTGGAGAACTCTTCATTAAATACTGTAGAATCTGGCAATAAACTTTCATAAAAGGTTATAGTATCTTTTGATAGATCTAGTGAGTTTACATTTATACGACTTGGAATTACTTTTTCTAAGTTCGTTATTATTTCTTTATGTTTCATAAAACGTTCTGCTAAATGAACAATAGTATGGTCTAAAAATGATTTAAATATTGTGCGTCTGTAATACTCTTCAGGTGATTGTGAGGGAGTATTATCCCGGTTTATTTGTTTTTTTACGCAGCGAGGAATTGTCACTTCGCTACCTACATCAATAAGTATTTGATTACATGTATCATATATTGATTTAAAACTGGAATCACTATTTTCACGAAGATTCGTGATAAATTCGGAGATAAAGTACAATTGCCGATGTGTTATCGTACACGCGCTACGGTCAATCGCGCGTATTTATGGGTATACGGATTTCCTATATACATATATCGCTCACATGACACGAAACAATGAGCGTGTTTCACGATAACGATGCAAAGACACCATGTTAACCTAGCCTAATCAAGTTCCACATATATATTAAATTGTGTAAAACTTTTATTAATAATTATTTTTATTTTTCGGGGGGGTTTGAACACCCAAACCCCCCCCCCTAGGCACGCCCCTGATAATAACCACTCTAGTCTCTAACAGTCTAACCTCTATGGATGGCAAAAACTACACTCGAAAAACCTTCACAACAAAAAACAAATAATAAAAGACGTAAAAAGCGTTAATGATTTTAACAAATCATTTATTTAACGTACGATATACGATATACAAACCTAACCTATACTGTAAAATTATTACTTTGGCCTAGAACTTTTTCTAGTCTAGAGCTAGATGAACGATTTTTGACCGTCAGGTGGCGTAACTATAAAAATAATATTGGACTGCTTGCGAATTTAGCTTGATATGATACATTTGGCAATTTATAGATAAATAGATAATTTAATTAATATGATTTAATACAGCTAATATTCAATAATGAAAACCTTATATTTGTCATAATCTTTTTTTTCAGTCGCAAAGAAACGTGAGTCGTTTATATCAAGTAAAATATCGCAGTTCGGCCTTGGAAACTCGGACGTGAGTACAGGCAGTCCTACGATGCCGTGGTGGAGCATCTTTCCGTTCACATCGAGACTCCAGCTGAAAAGAGTTTATGCTTGTAAGTTACAGAAACAATAAAAATTTATTTTCATTTTAAAAAATATATATACAGTAAAGACCCCCCCCCCCCGCCCCAAATAGTTGTGTATTTTTTTGGATCAACCTACAAAATCTCTACAAGCGGACAAAATTCCAGTGACAAATTTTCAGAAGTTGATACATTGTAACCTATATATAATATATAAAATATTATGTATGTTTGTGCCATGAAAATTATAATAATTATGTCCCATTATAATTATTATACAGTATGATATTATATTTTAACAACCTATCTTAAAACTAAATCTTACAGGTAATCGGTATAATTTTTAAGCATAAATTATAATATTAGGGACATATTTTAATTTTTATATTTCTAAGTATTATACAATATTGCTACACTTATTACTAATATTGGTTCTTTTCCAAAACTAAAAACTAGGGTTTACAGTCATTAATTTAGAAATATTTCTATATTATACTCACAAAATATACCTATAATTAACATATTTATGCAACTCTTAATGCGTAGGTAATGTAAATTAAATAAGATCTGTATTTAGCATGCAGCGATTGATCGTCTGTTAATAAGCTAAAATATGTTCTATAGATTATTTCACTATTACGTACTTATATACATGATACATTATAGGTATTTGTAGTATCGTAAGAAAATAACTAAGATTTCATATTTAATAAATCATATTCTTTAATATATTTTGTCATGCGTACAACTACATAGTTACAAAGAAATAAACTGAATGATACATTATAAAATGAGGTTAGCCGTTAGCACAACACAATGTTGCCAACATCCTTACAGTATTATGCACGTGTACTATAATAGAACGATTTATATGTTTGTTTAGTCCATCACAATGAGGCGAAAAGATTATTAAACGTGTCAGCTGCATGTGCCAACGATGGATACGCTGCGAGAATATTGCCACCAGCATGTCCACTGAACTGCTGTTGGCACAACAGTAAATATTTATGTCTCACTACTACATAATATTATTATAATAATGTAAATACGATATTTAACTGCGTATTGTCTGTTACTGAGGAAATTTATCGTCGTATTCGAATGCGCAGTTATCAACAGTTAAAAATAAGTTATAAATATGTACATGTAACGGGGGGGGGGCTGTTTATATACGCATTTTCCATACACGATAAAATTTTCAAAATATTTTGATTTGTTTTGAACTGTTTACGGACATTTTCAGTTTCCATTTTTTTTAGTTTTTTTTAATGAATGTCAATAAAATTTTATCTATTGGGTGAAAAAGCTTGACAATTTAATACAAGGCTCCTAAAATCCTAATATATTATTACAATGAAGTTTGAAAAATATTAAAATCCATGGTCACAATTTTTGGGCGATTGTAAACTCTCCCGATTTTAATAGCATGTAAACTCTCCCGATGGTAAACTCTCCCGGGTCTGCTTTAATACTACCTGATTGAAACATGTAAACTCTCCCGGGTCTGCTCCAATACTACCTGATTGAACCATGTAAACTCTCCCGGGTCGACTTCAGTACTACCTGATGGGAACATGTAAACTCTCCCGGGTCTACAATAACTTGTGGAGCATGGGCATTATTCGTATTACGCAGTTGGTAACACTATATAAAATAATTCAGTCTGTCGCCTGTTATCATAATACATTATTATCACAATATCATTTATTATTTGTGTATTTAATATTTATCATTATAAAATAGTAAGTTTTGTACAGATTACGGACTCCATAAAATAGTAGTCTAGTCTCTAATTTGTATTTATATTTTTTAATTACGTTTGTAATTGTTATTAAAAATAAAATATGTACTCACCTTGCAAACTTACTTTCTTTTAAGTTAGAATATTGTATAATTGTTTTTACTTATTTTCTTTCATACTTTTTGCTTATCAATATAACTTTTTTTTTTTTTTTAATAACTTCTTCCACATTGACAATTAAAATGTATCCGCATAATGTAATGGAAAGTAAAAAATATGTGGCAGCAGAAATTTATTTTTAAATCATCATCAAGATTAAATATTATACATAAAATATAAAATAAAAGTAACAGTATAAGCAAAAAACACATCTGTATTATAATAAATGGTAGAACATCAACTTTCAGTTTGTATTAAAAATCAAAATTGCATTAAAAAAGTCAGTTACCTATATAATAGTAATAATAAAAATCAATGCCTTTAACTTCCATGGTCAATAATTATAGTCAAAATACAAAAAATAAAATAAATTTCATAAAATTTCATTAAAAAAGTCAATTATAATATTTTATTCAAAATACTATTTTTTGTAATAATAGGAACATACTGATTTCAAAAAACTTAAGGTATCTATTTGTTTGTCTGTATAGTCTTTTATTTTTTGTGCTATTTTTTTTTCTTTGTTTTTTGTATGAGAGTTTTTACTTAATTTATTTTGTTTGTTATAACTTTGCATTTTTATGTATACTTCATTTTGAAAATCTGTTAGGGCATTAATAAATATAAATAGAGATGGATGAATACTAGAGAAAGATGAATTGAAATGTGAATGGAACGATTCACAAGCGTTTGTAGTTTTTGAAGTT
The DNA here is from genome assembly GCA_027563435.1 of Nasonovia ribisnigri. NCBI lineage: Eukaryota > Metazoa > Arthropoda > Insecta > Hemiptera > Aphididae > Nasonovia > Nasonovia ribisnigri. The sequence goes on along the minus strand of JANEHU010002526.1, from coordinate 34,697 downwards.
GATGATGATGCTGAGGCCCACATTGTTCTAAATATATATGAAATGTCATTCACTGACTTAATTTTATAATAATACAATGAAGCTGTTAGCTAACATTTGAAAAAAAAAAAATAATAACTGTTTTTAAAATAATAATAAGTCAAACCCTACAACATAAAATTACGAGTATTACGATGTAATACTCGAGACTATAAATGAACATTCAATATTAAAATCATGGTATAATGACGTAAATATAAATATTTTTAATTTAAAAATTAAAAAAACTTTTTAAGTAAATTAAAATAAATTATCTAGATATGTTACTCATAGATAACTAGATATTTATCTAGATGAAGATAAATATGATAGAGTTGAAATTTATCTAGATAAGATAAAAGATGAATAATTTTTATCTAGATAACTTATCTAGATAAATTTATCTAGATATTTCCCAACACTGGTTAACAGTAATACAATTGATAATAAATATTTAAAATGATAATTACAATATCTGCAGTGTAGCCAATAGTGTGGCAATAACATTTTAAACAACTCGGGACAGTTTACACATTTCTTTTAAGTAGGTAAACATAATGTTGCCCGGGAGAATTTACACATTTGCTTCAGGTAAACTTAAAATTGACCCGGGAGAGTTTACACATTTTCTTCAGGTAAACATAATTTTGACCCGGGAGAGTTTACCATCGGGAGAGTGTACTAGTTTTAAAAACCGGGAGAGTTTACCATACAATCGGGAGAGTTTACCACCGCCCATTTTTTTATAAGCTTTTAAAGTTCAAATGTTGAAAAAATTTATGAAATTTAAAATTAAAAATGATTTTGGAGTTAAAAATTTATAAAATGTCCATCTTTATAGCTAAGGATTGAAAAATGAAAACAAGTTTCTACGTAATTGAGTAAATAAATTACTTTATTCACAATACTATTATGAAATATTCTATAAGTAGTAAAATCATTGGCTGACTGACCGTCTTCGCTCAGGATTGGTTTTTTTTATACAATGATTTCCTACCATTGAATTAAAATTTAACGTTATCTATTACAGTGATCCACTTGTAACAAACTGTACAGCAGAGCGACACCCACTTTTTAATATTAATTTTATATTGATATAAATACAAATCTTCTGTAATTGGTATAAACAAATAAAAATAAATAAATTCATACAATATTTAATATTTCGTACTAATATGACATAGTTTTATTATTTATCCCACACCTGTTATTTATTTCCCATCAAACATGATCGATCCTTCTATATATTTATATTAAGCTTGACCCATACCCGGTTCGTAGCATGAATTATGATAAATTATAGTTCATGGTTCATAGTGCGCAAAAACCTTGAACACATATAAAAACACGTTTTCAACTGTACCAACCGTTCCAACCTTACCGTATTAACCCTAGTACCCTATCAACTTTAGAATCTAATGACCTCAGTGGTCGTAGTCATAATCCAATAAAACAAAATAAAATAATTCAGAAAAATAATTTTCAGAAAATTTACCACCTTTGGAAAAGTTGTACAACGACATGTTCAAACGGAAACCCGGTCAGTTCATACCGGATCAGAATAACAGAAATTTACTGTATAACGCTTTCTACCAATACTTCGTTTTGCAATTTTTCGATGCAGATTTCAACTTTACGGTTTGTAATACCTTCAAATTATAACAATAATGTTACGCTACGGGCGCGTTTAAAGCGATATACTGTACCTACCAATAAAAAAAATTACATTGAATAATAATTGTGTATTGTCCGCACATTTTACTATAGGTAACAGCTTCTCAATTGTACGGCAGTAACCCTGTGTCGGAGAGATCGATGAGATCGTTTTCCGGCGGTAAACTCAAGACACTGAAATTGAATTACAAACATTATGCTCCAAACCAGATGTTAGCACTACGCTCAAACGTATACTTAAATGCTTTGTTAATGAAAAGCATTTTATGGAAGGTGGTGAGTTACGACTTTTTTTTAAATATTCATTCAGCCTAAACTGAACTCCAAATAATTTATAGTAGTTACGTATAATATCTGCACTTATATTTTTAGTACATTTAAAGTTCATATTTTAATTTTTTAAATTACTGTTTGCTAAGGTCGTGTGCGCTGATCGCCGCGGAAGGATTATTATTGTTCCATAGGCGCCAATAGCCACTATTATTATTGTATACCAAATTTATACCGCGGGTATGAGAATCGGCACAAATTTTTTATTTATTTGTTCGATGCTAATTACCGCGGAATTATTAATTGTTGTAAACTTAAATCATTATTTTATCTTGTGTATTGACATGTGTGTTAACTAATTATTCAGAATAGGTAGCTGCAGCTGGCCAGCAGAGCACCGACAAAATTGTAATTTTTTTTTACTTTCAATCATTATTATATGATTTTTTATTGGCATATTCTATGCACACGTATTTTATTCTCTTGGATCCAAAAGCTGATCAAGTTTCTATTTTATATTATTTTATGCTACTTATTTTCAAATGTTCCTATGCTAAACAAGTCTATAATAAAATACAATTCAATATTTAGTTTTAAGTACTTTTAACATATTGTAGTAAGCCACAGCCAGTTCTCTGTTACTCGAACTCGACTGCGTCAGATGTAGTAAGCCAACTCGCGAGGTTACCAGATGAATTGGTCAAAGGCTTGACTCAAGTGTGAAATAATTGTAGACAGATTGTAATGCTACTATAATAGTACGCGAGGTGAAAAGTGAGCCGTGATCGTAGCGCCCCGGGTGGCGTTATTCAGTAAGGCTATGGTAGTTTAGATAGCCCCGCCGAATAACGCCACCCTACGATCACGGCTCACTTTTCACCTCGCGTACTATAGATGTTATTTATTATTTAAACACTGAACATATGTTTATATTCGTAAATATTATGTGTAATAAAAGTATGCTAAGTACAACTGTTGATTATTAGAAATATTTCTAAGTCCAGTTTAATCATAGAGCTGAGTGACGAGAAGGTGCTTGGAGTAGCTTGGTCAGATCACGTCTAAAAACAGGCCGTTTCGGGGTCCCTTATATATCCCATTGGTCTCCCTCCAGCCACTGATACGCGCATCCGTTTTCCTACGAGTACCGGACGTTATGTCTATTCTCGGAAATGCTTACGCCTATACTCTTTCCTGTTTGTGTTATCCTTGTGATTCGGTACCCACGGACTACATTTATACGCATATATTCATATACACATATACTATATATATATTATTATATATCTGCCGTCCTAATAGAATAGTTCTTGTCTTATTTTAATTGCTCATATCGTCTTACCAGCTCTCTTCCATTCCTTAAAAGGCTATGGTGGTTGTTTGTGTTTAATGTCCCTCGTACCCCACGTACTAATTATACATTAATATTGTTGTTTTGGGTCACGTTAGTCACTGGCTCCTAGCAGTATATACTTATTTGAACCAAAAACATGTGTCATCTTTTAAATTTACAAGTTTTTCAAATGTTGAAAGAATGTTTTCAATTCTTTCAAAAAAAATATGGACCACACACAGTAAGTGTATATAACTAATAACTAGGGAACGAATTTTAATATAAATAAATATTCTTATGTGGTCCTAACATCGGAAAGTTTTCGATATATGTATACGTTTCATTCAGTTTCAAAATATAATCTCATGGTAGCGTTGAATTTTTTGACCAGGTTAAGTCTAACAGTTTAAAGTTATTGGCGTTTTTGTCATTTATTTGTTCGATGCTAATCGCCACGAAATTATTAATTGTTGTAAACTTAAATCATTATTTTATCTTGTGTATTGACGTGTGTGTCAACTAATTATTCAGAATAGGTAGCTGCAGCTAGTCAGCAGAGCACCGACAAAATTGTGATTTTTTTTTACATTCAATTATTATTATATGATTATTTATTGCCATATTCTATGCACACATATTTTATTCTGTTATATCCAAAGGCTGATCAAGATTCTATACTAGGACATTGTTTACAGAAGGCTGTTAGGGCTCCCTGCTTACAATAGCTTTTTCGATCTGGCCGGAAACAATGAAACCGCAACTGATTTGAAAAAAACTGTAGGTACGGTACCGTGGAAAAAGTAGAGTTGTTAACCGGCATGTTGACAGAAAAATCCAAACCCGCAGCCTGAACCACGGCCAAAGTCCTAACTAATAGTTTTATCATAAACTCGATATTGACAAATAATCTCACCTCCGAATATCCGTGGGTACCAGACACGTTCGGTGGCGTTGAATTTTTTGACCTGGTTAAGTCTACAAATTTATAGTAGTTACGTATAATATCTGCACTTATAATATTATTCGGGTTGGTTATTTGAAACGTTCATTATAATTATTTCTCGAACAGTACTATTCGTTTTTGAAAATATTTTTTTTACATGATTCGAAACGATACTCAAAACAAAATTGTTGGATAAAAGTTAAATTTTTACTTTTGGGAATGACAGCATATATTATATATAGGTATGATTTAAATGTAAAATTCCTAAGCTGAAGTTATTACCTTTGAGTAATTAATGTTTAAATATTTGGAGTTAAAAGCGTATAAGTACCCGCGAAATGTTGGTTTACCATAATACTGGCAATCCAAAAATAAATTAATTATAGGTACTAAAGGTACTATAGTCTAGGTACACTCGTTCGAAATTTAATTTTAATACATTTAAATTATCAGAGAAATATATTTTTTCCACGCCACCTATAAAAGTAAATAAATTAAAAACAATAACGATGAAAAATATACTTTTTTTTCAAACCGTAAACAGACACTGCTCAGCAGATTGATCGCCCAGAAATTGAAACGGGACAAGATGTTGAGGACGAGCCCAATGCATTTCATACTGTCGACGCTTTGGGTTCGTGAACACAACCGAGTGTGCGATGACTTGTTGCGAAAGTCGCCGTCGTGGACAGACGAAGAGCTGTATACTACGGCCAAGAAGATCGTAGTTGGTCAAATGATGACAATCGTGATGAAAGAAATCCTAGATGTGGAACTCAGACCAGAAGTGTACCACCATCGAATGGAAAACATTTATGATTCCGGCACGCCTATTGAACTGTACTTGACGATGACTGTATCGAGTCTGCCCGAAAAATTACAAGACAGTTCGACGAAAATGACGTCCTACAGTAGCACCGGGTCAGTCTGAGACTATCGATACACCCTCAACTTAAAAACCATGTGTGTATGTGTAACACATGTGTTATACATACATACCAATAATGTTTTATATTAAGTCATTAGCTTGTAAAAAGTATAAATTTCAGTTAAAAACATCAGTCTTAGCTTATACCTACGTGTATATAATTTGGTTATTCTACACTTTTAGACAAGTTTTGGAAACTGGCTTAATAGACGACCTGAAATTCATGGTGAAATCAAAGATGGGCATGGTCACAGCAAACAATGATGGTGTCTTGACAGAACAGCACACAAAGAGACTAATGAAACTCTCAAGAGAACATTGTTTACAAGGCTTCAACAACTACAGAAGGATGTTAGGGCTGCCTGCTTACAAAAGCTTTTTCGATCTGACCGGAAACAATGAAACGGCAACTGATTTGAAAAAACTGTACGGTACCGTGGAAAAAGTAGAGTTTTTAACCGGCATGTTAACAGAAAAATCCAAACCCGCAGCCTTAACCACGGCCGAAGTCCTAACTAATAGTTTTATCATAAACTCGATATTGACAAATAATCTCACCTCCAAATATTCGTGGGTACCGGACACGTTCGGTGGCGTCGAATTTTTTGACCTGGTTAAGTCTACCAGTTTAAAGTCATTGGCGTGTCGAAATTTGGATATGAACTGCGACGAGTTACAATTTGATGTGTATGCGAAATAGGTAGGTTAAATAAAAATTACCTACCTATTTCTCATACACATGAACTTGTAACTCATCGCAATTCGTGTCCACGCGATCGACACACCTATAGCTTTAAACTGGTAGACTTAACAAAGTCAACAAATTAGGCTCTACCGAACGTGCCGGTTACCCACGAGTTTTGGTGGTGAGATTATTGGACAAGATTGCGTTAATGATAAAACTATAAGTTAGGACTTTGGCCGTGGTTAGGGCTCCGGAACTGGATTTTTCTGCCAACAACTCCACTTTTACTACGGTATTATTATACAGTTTTTTCAAATCAGTCAGGTTGAAAAAGCTACGGGTACGGCTCAGTTTTCTAATACCCTCATTGTTTTATGCTAACTAATACTCAAAGGTCCCAATGCCAACCAAGTCCGTAATAAAATACAGTTAAATATTTAGTTTTAAGTACTTTTAACGTTTATATACTTATTTTAACCAAACACATACAACTACAGTAGTATGATTTAGGCGGTTCAAACACACACTAGCCCATGCGAGTCAATGCCGTGCGCTGCCATTCCCCTCCATGCTATGCCATGCCATGCCTTTCTCCAGCATGTAACCTGCATCGCAAACGTATCCCCCCTAGTAACATCCAGCAGTCGTAATCGTAAATAACGCACTAATTTATCTAAAATCACATTATCGTTTAGAACCAACTATGATAGTTAATCAATTACATGTATCTTATCTTGTCTAATTTATTAGCTGTACGCAAACGAGTTGTCAGTTTACAGGTAAAAAATTGTGTACTGTGCGCAAACGAGTATCACCGCTAACTTTCCCTTCTGTTTGTGGTTTTTTACCCATACTTGGTCTCCGACTTTTACATTTACTTGTATTTCTTCTTGATCGTACTTTTTCTTTGTTTTTTAGTATATTATTTCTGGCTGATTTACACGTTTCTTGAAATTTTGTTTTAATTCATATGTATAATCATCATAGTTATATCTTGCTTGCGGTGTTCGACTTAATGTGTGAGGGACTGTAGCAAGAAAACCTTAAAAAACAAGTTCATACGATTGATGATTAGTTGTTGTGTGAACTGTTGTATTGTATACAAATATAGCAAAAGCTACATAATCATCCCAATCTGTTTGGTTTTTATTGACATAGTATCTAAGATATTCTGTCAAAGTTCGGTGCGATCTTTCTAAACCGTCATTTGATTGTGTGTGGTATGGTGTAGTATTCATTTTTTTTATTTTAAGTAGTTTAGAGCATTCCTTGAATATTTTACTCATAAATTCAGTGCCACAATCAGTAACAATCGAATCAGGTATGCCATGTTGACATATACATTTTTCAACAAATGTTTTTGCTTCCGAGTTAGCATCATGAGTAACGCCACTAAAAATTTGGTTAGGTCGTCTTGAATGGTAAGTATAAATGAATGACCTTCATTTGTTGTTGTTAACGGTCCCACAATATCCAGAAATATTTTTTCGAACGGTTTTTGGCCGTTGTTGTAATTACCATGGGTTGTTTGATAGTCCTGTTTATGCTTTTGTTTTCATATTGTATTGTTTCTGTGCAAGATAATGTATCTCCTTCAAGAAAAAAAATGTCTGAATATTCGCTGCATAATCTTTCAATGGATTCTTTTTCTTCATTGTTCATGTGACCGCATCTAAGATTTTCTTTTAATAGTTGTATACGACTATTTGCATTTTTTGAAACTTCCTTACTTTGTGTGAATTTTATAGGTACTATTTCAAAAGTTTCATGAGATAATTCGTTTAGATTTGGGATTTTCACAGTTTGTGGATTTTCTGTTGGATTTATTACAGCAATGAGTATTTGATTTTGTTTTATTTCGTTTAAGACATTTCCACAGATTATATGTTCATTAATATTTTGGGCATGAATAAGAATATTTTTGAATCGTTTAATATTCGTATAGGAATTATCGATTCGCTTCTGGCTGGTATGGTTGTTGTGGCATTGTCAGGGTAAGTTATTTCCACCTGATCTACATTGATGATGATTTTGTTTTCCTTTAGACAAGGTTTACCCAAAATTCCATCTCCGTCAATTGGAAAAGAAGATGGTACCACATTAAATTCGGTTTCAAAAGTTTGGTTCTCATCTGAAATCGTAAGTACAACACTACCCATAGTGTTGACTAGGCGGTCGTTTATTCCTTGTAACTGATAAATATTAGCGTCCGAAACTAGAACTTCATCGTGCAATACGTCAAGCCGGATAAGGTTTAGTTTTGCGCCGGTATCTATTAGGAGTTTTGCACTTCCTGACGTACATTGTGAGGCTTGAAATATTGCATGGTCGTCATGTAATTTTATCCATGTAAGGTTCTTAATGTGTTTGGGCTATTATTTTAAAACTTTGACGATCCGTTTCCCGAATAATTTTGTTGATTTCCTTTATCGCCTTCTTGTTGATTATTTTTTTTTCATCCACTCCTTTTTTTTATAGCATTTTTCTATGGAATGACCAGCTTTTTTACAATATGCGCATGTCTATTGCTTTGCATTTGAGTTTTTTGGTTTGCTGTTTGGTCCTGTGTCGATTTGCATATCTAGACTCATTCGTATTATGCTTACTTTTTTGGCAGTTTTGGCAATATTTTTATTTGTGCTTCGTGTTTCTTTATTTGATAAAAATATTTTTTCTTCTTCTAAGCTTATTTTCATAGCGTCTTCCAAATTGAAAGGGTTTCTAGATATTATGATATTTCAGATTCTATCTGGTAATCCTTCAATGTAAGTGGTTAAAGTAGTTTCTTTGATATAGTCGTGCACTGCTTTAGCTTTTGCTTGTACTGACATTACACAGCTCGTGTAGTAATTTCTCAATTCTTGAAGAATATTCTTGAATAGTCTCTCCTAATTTAAATCGGGTTGTAAACAATTCTAGTTGAAGATAACCCTGTTAATAACTCCCTAAGTGAGTCCCATGATTTGACCTCTCGATGTCGTGTTATCGCAAAAGCTTTACCTGCTAATTTTGTTAAAATTGCCTGCAAGAGAATAGGGCGACATTCCTCATCTACAGTCTTAATCACAAAGTCACATGCACTAAAGAATGGATATACATCTGTGGATTTTCCCCATTAAATTGAGGTACGAGTCTTATAGCTGTTTCTAACGAAAGTAATGTTTGTGTATTATTCGGCATTATGTTCGTTGGTTTTAAAGTAGTGTTTTTATCGTTTAATTCTATTAATGATATTTTATCAAGAAGATTTAGATTTGTATTTATATTTGTTTTATTTTGTAACTTAGTTATATGTACTTATATGTATATAAAAAGTGATAATAATAATAACTTGTTAATGTTACGTTAAGGTTTCATTTTATTAATAAATTAATAACTTACAGTAACACTAGTATAATTCTTATGCTTAACGTGTACATGGTGTTTGTTGTTGTTGATGTTGACTGACATGGCTGATTATGAGTGATAGCTTGTCGCAATGTAAACACCGTAGTTGCTCTCGTGACGTTCCTGGACGTTCAGCGTTCCCACTCCGTTGGTTTGACCCACTCTGATTGTCTGTCACGGTCAAGGATAACGATGGCGGCGTTGACGACGACAGTGACTCGTGACGGATGATAAGTGAGCGTCACAATCGAAACGATTTTAATATCGATGTTATGTATCGATATTTTCGTATATCGATGTTGACGATTGTAATGACGCACTCAGGAATTTTGTTGACGTTGCGTAATACACTACACGGAATGTACTACGCTACGTATAAAGACACCATAATATGAATGATGTACAGACAAATTGTCTAAGACAATATACGTATATAGTTATACGTATATTGTATAGATACGTATTTGTTCCGTATGTTTTATAGATACGTATTTGTTACGTATATAATATTAACATGTATATAAATTGACGAATGTGTCACCTGAGTAAAAGACAGACTTCGTTGTGTTAGAATACTCCGAAAGGGTACCGCTGCCACCAGTTGTTATATACTCTTTCAGTTAAAGGCCGAAAGGTATATTTGTTGTAAAAAAGTTCGTTCACTTAAGGGTTGTATTTCAAAACACTACACAAAATCTGTTTAACTTGAAGAAAATATTTTATTATAAGAATATTTTGGACGACACAGTATTGTACGAATCGGCTACTTATTCACGACAAACTCTTGCTTATTCTGCGTTCTTGATTTAGCGACGCAGTCGCTTACAAAAAAAAATAAACATATTGCTTACACTACTATATTATTATCTAATATGCTTACTAATCTAAAGTGTGTGCAAGGGTTCAAAACAGCTGCCTGCTTACAATAGCTTTTTCGATCTGGCCGGAAACAATGAAACCGCAACTGATTTGAAAAAAACTGTACGGTACCGTGGAAAAAGTAGAGTTGTTAACCGGCATGTTAACAGAAGAATCCAAACCCGCAGCCCTAACCACGGCTAAAGTCCTAACTAATAGTTTTATCATACACTCGATATTGACAAATAATCTCATCTCCACATATTTGAGAGTACCGGACACGTACGGTGGCGTCGAATTTTTTGACCTGGTTAAGTCTACCGGTTTAAAGTCATTGGCGTGTCGAAATTTGGATATGAACTGCGACGAGTTACAATTTGATGTGTATGCGAAATAGGTAGGTTAAATAAAAATTACGTACCTATTTCTCATACACATGAACTTGTAACTCATCGCAATTCGTGTCCACGCGATCGACACACCAATAGCTTTAAACTGGTAGACTTAACCAAGTCAACAAATTAGGCTCTACCAAACGTGCCGGTTACCCACGAGTTTTGATGGTGAGATTATTGGACAAGAGTTGTTAACCGGCATGTTAACAGAAGAATCCAAACCCGCAGCCTTAACCACGGCCAAAGTCCTAACTTATAGTTTTATCATTAACGCAATCTTGTCCAATAATCTCACCATCAAAACTCGTGGGTAACCGGCACGTTTGGTAGAGCCTAATTTGTTGACTTGGTTAAGTCTACCAGTTTAAAGCTATTGGTGTGTCGATCGCGTGGACACGAATTGCGATGAGTTACAAGTTCATGTGTATGAGAAATAGGTACGTAATTTTTATTTAACCTACCTATTTCGCATACACATCAAATTGTAACTCGTCGCAGTTCATATCCAAATTTCGACACGCCAATGACTTTAAACCGGTAGACTTAACCAGGTCAAAAAATTCGACGCCACCGTACGTGTCCGGTACTCTCAAATATGTGGAGATGAGATTATTTGTCAATATCGAGTGTATGATAAAACTATTAGTTAGGACTTTAGCCGTGGTTAGGGCTGCGGGTTTGGATTCTTCTGTTAACATGCCGGTTAACAACTCTACTTTTTCCACGGTACCGTACAGTTTTTTTCAAATCAGTTGCGGTTTCATTGTTTCCGGCCAGATCGAAAAAGCTATTGTAAGCAGGCAGCTGTTTTGAACCCTTGCACACACTTTAGATTAGTAAGCATATTAGATAATAATATAGTAGTGTAAGCAATATGTTTATTTTTTTTGTAAGCGACTGCGTCGCTAAATCAAGAACGCAGAATAAGCAAGAGTTTGTCGTGAATAAGTAGCCGATTCGTACAATACTGTGTCGTCCAAAATATTCTTATAATAAAATATTTTCTTCAAGTTAAACAGATTTTGTGTAGTGTTTTGAAATACAACCCTTAAGTGAACGAACTTTTTTACAACAAATATACCTTTCGGCCTTTAACTGAAAGAGTATATAACAACTGGTGGCAGCGGTACCCTTTCGGAGTATTCTAACACAACGAAGTCTGTCTTTTACTCAGGTGACACATTCGTCAATTTATATACATGTTAATATTATATACGTAACAAATACGTATCTATAAAACATACGGAACAAATACGTATCTATACAATATACGTATAACTATATACGTATATTGTCTTAGACAATTTGTCTGTACATCATTCATATTATGGTGTCTTTATACGTAGCGTAGTACATTCCGTGTAGTGTATTACGCAACGTCAACAAAATTCCTGAGTGCGTCATTACAATCGTCAACATCGATATACGAAAATATCGATACATAACATCGATATTAAAATCGTTTCGATTGTGACGCTCACTTATCATCCGTCACGAGTCACTGTCGTCGTCAACGCCGCCATCGTTATCCTTGACCGTGACAGACAATCAGAGTGGGTCAAACCAACGGAGTGGGAACGCTGAACGTCCAGGAACGTCACGAGAGCAACTACGGTGTTTACATTGCGACAAGCTATCACTCATAATCAGCCATGTCAGTCAACATCAACAACAACAAACACCATGTACACGTTAAGCATAAGAATTATACTAGTGTTACTGTAAGTTATTAATTTATTAATAAAATGAAACCTTAACGTAACATTAACAAGTTATTATTATTATCACTTTTTATATACATATAAGTACATATAACTAAGTTACAAAATAAAACAAATATAAATACAAATCTAAATCTTCTTGATAAAATATCATTAATAGAATTAAACGATAAAAACACTACTTTAAAACCAACGAACATAATGCCGAATAATACACAAACATTACTTTCGTTAGAAACAGCTATAAGACTCGTACCTCAATTTAATGGGGAAAATCCACAGATGTATATCCATTCTTTAGTGCATGTGACTTTGTGATTAAGACTGTAGATGAGGAATGTCGCCCTATTCTCTTGCAGGCAATTTTAACAAAATTAGCAGGTAAAGCTTTTGCGATAACACGACATCGAGAGGTCAAATCATGGGACTCACTTAGGGAGTTATTAACAGGGTTATCTTCAACTAGAATTGTTTACAACCCGATTTAAATTAGGAGAGACTATTCAAGAATATTCTTCAAGAATTGAGAAATTACTACACGAGCTGTGTAATGTCAGTACAAGCAAAAGCTAAAGCAGTGCACGACTATATCAAAGAAACTACTTTAACCACTTACATTGAAGGATTACCAGATAGAATCTGAAATATCATAATATCTAGAAACCCTTTCAATTTGGAAGACGCTATGAAAATAAGCTTAGAAGAAGAAAAAATATTTTTATCAAATAAAGAAACACGAAGCACAAATAAAAATATTGCCAAAACTGCCAAAAAAGTAAGCATAATACGAATGAGTCTAGATATGCAAATCGACACAGGACCAAACAGCAAACCAAAAAACTCAAATGCAAAGCAATAGACATGCGCATATTGTAAAAAAGCTGGTCATTCCATAGAAAAATGCTATAAAAAAAAGGAGTGGATGAAAAAAAAATAATCAACAAGAAGGCGATAAAGGAAATCAACAAAATTATTCGGGAAACGGATCGTCAAAGTTTTAAAATAATAGCCCAAACACATTAAGAACCTTACATGGATAAAATTACATGACGACCATGCAATATTTCAAGCCTCACAATGTACGTCAGGAAGTGCAAAACTCCTAATAGATACCGGCGCAAAACTAAACCTTATCCGGCTTGACGTATTGCACGATGAAGTTCTAGTTTCGGACGCTAATATTTATCAGTTACAAGGAATAAACGACCGCCTAGTCAACACTATGGGTAGTGTTGTACTTACGATTTCAGATGAGAACCAAACTTTTGAAACCGAATTTAATGTGGTACCATCTTCTTTTCCAATTGACGGAGATGGAATTTTGGGTAAACCTTGTCTAAAGGAAAACAAAATCATCATCAATGTAGATCAGGTGGAAATAACTTACCCTGACAATGCCACAACAACCATACCAGCCAGAAGCGAATCGATAATTCCTATACGAATATTAAACGATTCAAAAATATTCTTATTCATGCCCAAAATATTAATGAACATATAATCTGTGGAAATGTCTTAAACGAAATAAAACAAAATCAAATACTCATTGCTGTAATAAATCCAACAGAAAATCCACAAACTGTGAAAATCCCAAATCTAAACGAATTATCTCATGAAACTTTTGAAATAGTACCTATAAAATTCACACAAAGTAAGGAAGTTTCAAAAAATGCAAATAGTCGTATACAACTATTAAAAGAAAATCTTAGATGCGGTCACATGAACAATGAAGAAAAAGAATCCATTGAAAGATTATGCAGCGAATATTCAGACATTTTTTTTCTTGAAGGAGATACATTATCTTGCACAGAAACAATACAATATGAAAACAAAAGCATAAACAGGACTATCAAACAACCCATGGTAATTACAACAACGGCCAAAAACCGTTCGAAAAAATATTTCTGGATATTGTGGGACCGTTAACAACAACAAATGAAGGTCATTCATTTATACTTACCATTCAAGACGACCTAACCAAATTTTTAGTGGCGTTACTCATGATGCTAACTCGGAAGCAAAAACATTTGTTGAAAAATGTATATGTCAACATGGCATACCTGATTCGATTGTTACTGATTGTGGCACTGAATTTATGAGTAAAATATTCAAGGAATGCTCTAAACTACTTAAAATAAAAAAAATGAATACTACACCATACCACACACAATCAAATGACGGTTTAGAAAGATCGCACCGAACTTTGACAGAATATCTTAGATACTATGTCAATAAAAACCAAACAGATTGGGATGATTATGTAGCTTTTGCTATATTTGTATACAATACAACAGTTCACACAACAACTAATCATCAATCGTATGAACTTGTTTTTTAAGGTTTTCTTGCTACAGTCCCTCACACATTAAGTCGAACACCGCAAGCAAGATATAACTATGATGATTATACATATGAATTAAAACAAAATTTCAAGAAACGTGTAAATCAGCCAGAAATAATATACTAAAAAACAAAGAAAAAGTACGATCAAGAAGAAGTACAAGTAAATGTAAAAGTCGGAGACCAAGTATGGGTAAAAAACCACAAACAGAAGGGAAAGTTAGGACCGAAATGGGTGGGCCCTTACAATGTAATACAATTAAATAACAACGAAAATATAACAGTACAACGAGGCAGAAAGGAAATAAAATTACACAAAAATTAAATAAAACTTGAAAATTAAAATTCAATAATTTATAATACACAATGCAAATAATAATAATTTCTCATAAACTTGTATATTAAAATACTCAAAACCGAATTATATCATTTTATTTTTTCAATTTTCTTACATTTTTTTTTTCATCTCATTTTCAGAATTGTTTTTGGAAATACAATGGAAAATTCATTCAATCTAACTCCAATATACAGTCCATCAGGATTCTATTTTCACACAATAAACAATTTATGCATATACGACTCTCACTGGCGTTTCTTAACCTATATTAATATTACAAACTATAATGAAAAATACTGTAAAATTGGTAACATGATAAAAGATATTGAAGAGTCATGTTAAATGAGTAATTCCCTTGAGATAACAAGGAACAACCCCTTTGCAACAACTTTGTTCTCAATATAATCACCAAGCATATAACTTCTTATCGGAAATCATTAGTCATAGAGAACATGTAATGAAAATTATAGATCAACCAAAAAATAGTTACCGTACCAAGAGATGTCTAATCAATTTAGTTGGGAGGGTAGCTAACGTCCTATTCGGTGTATTTAACGATACCGACGCAGAATATTTTTACAGTAAAATAAGAGATCTTGATTTTTCAAATTCGCGCGTTTCTAAATCATGTGATGCACAAATATAAATTATGCAATCAATTATATCAATCGTAAACTCATCGTTATTAGAAATAAATATTAATGAAATTAATTTAGCCGACAAATACAGTTATCTACTCCATAAAATGCAAGCAGAGAAAACTGCGATAGGTATTGTTTGGTTCATAGTTCACTATATAATAATATAATATAATGTTATCGGTAGAACAGTGCGGACACCGGTCGGGTGTAATCGAATTATTATGATAGTCATAGTTAGTCGTCCGAGTGCTGTACTCCCGGAAATGTCAGCTCGCCATTAATGTAGAGTATAAGTAGTCGATTTATGTTCAGTGCTTACCTATTTGTAATATTTAAATAAATTATTTATG
This sequence comes from Nasonovia ribisnigri, assembly GCA_027563435.1. NCBI lineage: Eukaryota > Metazoa > Arthropoda > Insecta > Hemiptera > Aphididae > Nasonovia > Nasonovia ribisnigri. The sequence continues at coordinate 18,817 of JANEHU010002526.1, read as the reverse complement.
TATTTAATTAAGTATTTATTTAAAAAATCCAGCGTTAAATTTTGTAATCTTGAGTACATCACGTAACAAAAGCAAACCATTTGGTCCTTCGGCCGGGATAATTTAGTATGCAAATAAGAGTAAATAAGCACGTGTTATAGTAAAGTACGAAGTTCCAGTGCGTTTCCGCATAGTTACGTAATATTGTAACCCGTGTAAGAGTGTCTAGTGCTCATCGTATAATTCGGTCAAAGTTGAAGACCGGAAAAGTTACACAAAATCCAAAGTCACGAGTCCGAGGGTCAAAGGTGTGCCATCCAGGAGTGCACACGGTCGTCTCACGGTGCTAGAACGTTGTGAAGAAGTACAACATTTAATATTTCAACCTAAGGAAATTATTGGAAGAACTACGCCAAAGCATCTAGAGGACAGAGTAAGTGAATATAGCTAGTCATATTATATAAGAAGGGTCGGGGTTTTAGTTCCTTTTCTTTTACATTTCTAACCTCTCAATCGTATATTAATAGTATAGTAGTGAGCAAAGGTATAGAGCGGGAAAGTCCGTTGTAGTATTAAGCTCATGCACAGCGTAGACACACATTATTTGACATCAAACGTATATCGCATACGCAATATCAAGAACCAAAGAGAGAAGATACGAAAACATAGCAATTATTATTTATTGCCAAGTTGTGTAGATCAGTCCCCACAGTAGAACAAGTAATGGCTGAGTTAGCGAGTCTTATCGTACGGCAGGGCCAGATAAAGGGGCAACTGACTCGTATAGCGAACTATATCCGTGATAGCGAGGAAAATCCGGATAGCGACCAGATTGTGATAAGGTTGGAAAACACCACAGAGGCATTGCATGATTTTCAGCAAGTCCAAGCACAAATTGATGATGAAACTGAAACAACTGATGAAAGTGAAAAATATCGTAGCGAGTTCGAATAAATTTTATTACGATAATGTAGCGAAATGCAATAAAATTATGAGAGCTGCATCGATAGGTGCCACGTCAAGTTCGTCGTCTAACTGTGGGTCACACGAATCAAAAAATGAAGATTGCAAGGTTCGCTCAAACCCACAGCCCGTACAAGCGGCAATGAAGTTAGCCGCCGCGCCATCGAGATTCCAACGTTTTCAGGCGTGTATACAGAGTGGGCTGCGTACTACGATATATACATGGCGGCAGTACACACTAATGCAGAAATAGTTGATATTCAAAAATTTTTTTATTTGCGAGCATCCCTCCGCGGGGAGGCGGCAAAGGTTATACAATGCTTGCAAACCACTGCGGAAAATTACCAAGTAGCTTGGAAAAGTTTAGTTACTAGATTTGACAACAAGAAGGTGCTAATACAAGTACATGTAAAGGCGTTATATGAGTTAGAGCCATTAAAAAAAGAATCGTCGGTACAATTACGTATGCTTGTTGACACGTTGTCTGCGCATTTGAAAGCACTAGAGGCTTTGGGGCAAACCCCAGACAAGTGGGGCGCATTGTTATTCCATTTAATAACATCGAAACTGGATGCAAGCACGAGACGGGAATGGGAATGCGAGGCGGCAAAATTGGAAGAGCTCAGCGTGCCAATATTAATAGATTTCTTCGCGGTTTCGTATCTTAGAAGCGCTTGAGTCGGTCAAAACTTGAATACACAAGTACAAGTACAAAAGGACATTCCACGTACTTGAAAGAATAAAGAGAATTAGCGAATTAAAATTATGTAATATATGTCTACGGGCTCACGCCGATAAATGTAATTCGTGTCGCTGTCCGAAATGCACGCGTCCACATAATGGGTTGTTTCATTTGCCGCGCATTAATAGTCATAATAATATAATATACAGTCAGATACGAAGGGAAACGGCGAGCAGCTCGTCTCCGCTCAACCCGCAGATAGCGACGAAAACGATATCGATAATGAGGCAATTAGTAATAGCACACACACATCGGTAAATGCTCACGCACTTCAAGAAGGAAGAGTAGGTCAGGTATTATTATCAATGGCCGAAATTCTCTTGTACGACAATACAAATAAACCAGTTTGGTGTCGTGCGTTACTAGACAGTGGCTCACAGCACAACTTTATGACAGAGTCAATGACCCGACGTTTAAATTTAAAACGTATGAACGCGTCGTGTGCGATAATCGGCATAAATGATGCATCACATATGTTAACATTTAAAGTAGCAGCTACAATTAAACCACACGTACACGACTATTCATTAAATTTAGAATTTTTCGCACTACCTAATTTGACGATTAAGTTACCATTAATGCCGGTTAACTTGAAGGGATTGAAGATCCCGGCGAACATAAGCTTGGCAGATCCAGCTTTCCACGTTCCCAAAAAGGTCGATATTATCCTAGGTGCCAAAATATATTTTGAATTGCTTACCAAAGAACAAATTCAACCTACGCCACGTGGACCTATCCTTCAGGACACTTGTTTAGGCTGGGTAATCGTGGGACCGATTCCCGCGCCAACAAGTCAAGCCGAGAAGTCGACGGCATCGGTATTTACGAGCGTAACGTCCGAGTTCGCAAATATAGAAAATAAAATGGCCGAGTTTTGGCGTTTGGAGGAGAGGAGGAGGTGAGGAACTGCGACGTCTACACATTAGAGGAAAAAAGGTGCAAGCAACATTTTGAGCAAATGTAAAGCGCAGTGAAGACGGGCGGTATACAGAAAGGTTGCCTTTTCGAGATAACATTCCTAAATTAGGAAAATCGTACGACTTAGTTCTTCGTAGAATGTTTTCGTAGGATTTCAATCAGACAGAATATAGCAAATTTATGAAAGAGTACTATGAGCTCAGGCACATGGAAATTACGCATCATACGTTACCAGATGAACAGTGTTATTATTTACCACACCACGCAGTACACAATGAAAGCAGTAGCAGTATGAAGCTTCGCGTAGTTTTTGACGCGTCGGCGAAAACTAGCAATAACGTAAGTCTATAAATGATGTGCTTCTGAAGGGACCCCTGTACAAGAAGATTTAGTTTCAATAATGACACGATTTCGCACGCACAAATACGTTTTCATAGCGGATATAAGAAAAATGTATCGGCAGATATGGGTCTCAGACGAACACTGCGATTTTCAACGTATTTTGTGGCGTGAAGATCCGAGCCAGCCACAAAAAATATATCGATTAAAAACGGTCACATATGGTGTCATGACAGCGTCGTACCTAGCAACCGCGTGTTTTCGAAAATTGTCTGAAGAAAAATCTTCAACATTTCCCGAAGCATGTCGAGCTCTAATTCGTGATTTTTATGTAGACGATTTTCTTGGAGGGGCTGCGTCAAAACAGGTAGCATTAAAATGACGCGACGAGTTAATAACTATTTTAAAGGGACGTACATCACCTCAGCCACATCCATTTGGAATTTTAAAACATTTTGTTTACCATTATTTAGTACGTAATTTGTGTGAATTTGTATGACAATTTTCAAAAGTTGTACGGCCTTGGTTAACCCGTTATTAACAAAAATAATGGGTGGGGCTGGGGTGATGTGATTTGAGCCCCACCCAAGGTCAAGAATAACAAAATAATAATCATCACCACGCCATATTTTAGTACGTAATTTGTATGAATTTGTACGACCGTTTTTAAAATTTGTACGATCTTCGTTCGGCGGCAATCGCAAATACTGAAATACCTACTTAAAATCCACCGTCACCCCAGCCCCACCCTCATCTAAATTTCAGTGTATTTGAATTTATTCCAGTGCCATATTTTAGTACGTAATTTGTATGAATTTTTAATACTTTTTTTTGAATTGTTCGCTGTTATATTTTTGGTGCGTTCCATTCGTATTTGAATTAGTTGTATACCATTTTATATTTTATAACTAATTAATATTATTATAACCTATACCTACTACATATTGTACTTCTACATTTATGCTCGAATTTAGTTGTATCACTGATTTGTATCATCATATCACATCTGTGACGATTACAACTTACAAGTGTTAATATGACACGCTTCCAAGCTAAAATTAAAAATAGCGATCAACAATAAAACAATAATTAATAAGTTCATTAGTCTTCAAAATGTAAAAGTTTTTCAAACCACTGTGCGATTAATGATAGTTCATTATCAATAATGGTACAAAACATATGAACCCTACTTTCGGAATACCTGGAGGAGAGGTAACGAGTTTTATATTCTCTACATCTTGATTATTGTTTATGTGTACATAATACGTACGATGTATACCTGTATGGTAAAAATAATCTGTATTCGATTTTGAGAAAAGAACAAACAAATTTAAGAATGAAATTTTCAATTGTTTAATAATTAATATAAAATGTTATAGTAAATGTAAAATGGTGTAAATTAAAAAGTCGCAATATTATTATCTACATCGCGATATCTGTAATAATATACGGCTTAATACGACAAAATAAAAAGGAGACCGAGATAATTATTTTATCTTGTCGTCGTATTTGTTATAAATACAAGTAGGCTAGTAGGAGAAAAGCCTGTAACGGGATAAAACGGAGTGACCACTGAGGTGGCGCGCTCTCGTTACCCATTACCCAACCATCATACAGCGAACCGACAACCGCCACGCGCTCTAGGTTACCGTAGGACCGACAACCACCGCGGAACACAGACTACGACAGCCTCAACGCAAGATAGATGGCGCGGAAACACCAAACCCGCTCCGACAGTCCGCGCCCTAAGGGAGAAATGCATTAGTCCAAAAACCCCACACCTTAATACCAAAATTCTTATAGATTCAGAATCTCCAGCTTCTGAACTATAGAATTGGGATTTTTAATGGGTTTTAAGATGTGAGGTAAAGCCATTGTATCGGATTATAATGGACTGTATTAGGAATCTTAAAATAATTAAACTGAGAAAACTGGTAAATCAAGGAACACGGTTGTTTTTACGTTACGTTGCCGTATTGACGGCCTACTATTTTGAATAATACAAACAAATTATTTTATCGGGGGCACAATAGGTGCTGGCCAGCTGAGGGGTAAAATAATTCTATGGGTTTTAACAGGAAAAAACAAATAATGCCATATTGCATATAATAATTAACAATAAAAATAAATAAATAAACATAAAAACCAAGCAATCCGTGGTCAGGCGGTGTTGTGGTACAGTGTGGTGGGTGGTCGCTGCAAAAACTGACGTGGTAACTACAATCAACGGTAGTAGGTGTAATCGACGGTGGTAAACTGGTAACGGTGTAAAACGATGGTACAAAACGAAAAGTTGTCGGTGGTAAACACAATAACAAATCCCGCACGACAAAGCACAGGTCTGTCAGTTATTGCAACGCTCGAACTACAGTGCGTAAAAATGTCCAGTACGTACCAACGGCGGAAGACGGCGATTACAGAATAAAAGTCTCAACAGCCATCAATCATCAAAGGTACAACCACAATTCACACACTCAACGACAACGCCTAATAGCATAAATACAAGCCGCTCGCAGTTGATCGATCACCCATATTCCCAGCTGAGTGAGAAGAATAGTGAGCCGGACGGTAATAGACCATAGAGTAATTATTATTTATGTATACTCTATGTAATAGACTGCGTTAGACTCGGATGCTATAGTCTACTCATAATGAGAGGATGACTCGGCGGCCAAGTAGTGCGCATGGGCGTGGCTTTTGTTCCGTAGTAGTGCTTGAAGCGCCGCCGCGGATGGGAGCTTTAATTAGTCTAGAATCGACTGCCGATGTGTGTGGATAATTTAAAATGCATTGTGCGTATTTTTTGTATGTCTGTCGGTCGCGGTCTTCAAACGGTTTACTTACACTGTAAGCAGTTAGAGTTTCTATTCGGAATAAATCAAACAAAAGGTTTTGATTGGTTTTTCGTTATAGTTTAGGGTCCTAATTATTCTCCTAAAAGTCTCCGGTGACAACGCATGTGCTAAACTTTTAAGGGTGGTTTTAAGGGGTGAAAACTGCTCAAAAATCAGTTTTTTACTAATACCTCCTAAAATATCAACTGGACAACTAAAACACTTATATACTAAATTAAAGCTGAGTAAATTACTTATAAAAAGTGTCTTAAGTTCTTAAGCCTACAATCAAAAGGGTTCAAAAAAAAAAAATTTAAGTAAAAAATTAGTATTTATAAGAACTTTTTTTCCGAGATAGATATTTATGAAAATCATCGTTTTACGAACTGAACTAACACACTTTAACTTTCATTGATATTTATAGTACATTATTTTTACTCTATTCCACACCACCTACGGAGGTTGAGTACTAGGTACGTTTTTTTTACGTGGTATCCCTAGTAGGCCTATTCCACAACCATAACCTCGGGAACCGAGAACGGCAGTCCCGGGCCCGCTCATCCGAGACAGATAAGCACCGAGATGCAAGATTGGGGACCATGCGAGTAATGGGTGCTCGATCCAGACGAACCACCGAATTGAACCTTTGTGCACTACACTATGATGCCGATATTAATTACAGCACACACTCAAGCGTGGCCATCGGAATAATGGATGTACTCTGCATTTATTGTAGAGCATTTAAGTTTAAGAATGAAGCACCAGGAATGTGCTGTAATCGGGGTAAGGTAAATTTGCCAGCCTTGCATGCACCACCCGAACCATTATCAACGTTGGTGGCAGGCGATACGAGCATTTCGAAACATTGTTTAACAAATATCCGTCGTTACAATTCGTGTTTCCAAATGACTTCATTTGGGGCAACGAATGTCGTGAGGGATAATTACATGCCAACATTCAAGGTGCAAGGTCAAATCTATCATCGAGCTGGATCATTATTACCCCTGCCAGATATGGAACCTAAATATCTACAAATATATTTCATGGGGAACACCGATGACCAAATCGACCAACGTTGTACCCACAATGCGGGCACGAGACGAGAAATTGTCGCTGCATTACAATCTCAAAATGCTTTTTTGCTTTTTTAATTTTTTAACAAATTTAGGTTAAAAAAGGTTTAGAGATTAATAAAATCACTAAAATACATATAGAGTAGGTATTTTTAATGGGCAACGAGGTGCACGGGGTCAGCTAGTAATAATAATAATAATAATAATTTAAATATAATCTGACGTATCAAATGTACTATAAAACTCAATGAATGCTAAAGTGTGTTAGCTAAGACCGTACAACAACGATTTTCTATCTCGGAAAAAAAGTTCTTATAAATACTAATTTTTACTTGGATTTTTATTTGAACCCTTTTGATTGTAGGCTTAAGGACTTAAAATACTTTTTTATAGGTAATTTACTCAGCTTTAATTTAGTATATAGGTGTTTTAGTTATCCAGTTGATATTTTAGTAGGTATTAGTGAAAAACTTATTTTTGAGCAATTTTCACCCCTTAAAACCCCCCTTAAAAGTTAAGCACATGCGTTATCACCGGGGACTTTTAGGAAAATAATCAGGACCCTAAGCTATAACGAAAAACCAAACATTAGTCGAGTTTTAACCGTTGCTCAGTACAGACGTACGTTTTATTTTCGCTCTCTTATCTGTCGTGTTTTGTGTATTGCTGCATTGCTGTATTATCTGTACGGATTACGATTTACGGCAAACGACTCTATATCTATAAAACCCGCTACGTCTACATACAATTATTATAACACAACATATTATTCGAAATAATTATCAAACATTATGGAAACGAAAATCGATGAAATTTTAAAAACTGTTAATGATTTGAAAGTCACAAATAATAAAATTATTTCTACGGTTAATACCCAAAATGAAAAAATTAGTCGCATATCTAAGAAGGTTGATGAACTTTTTGAAAACGTCTCTAATCTAACAAAAGCTAACCAGGATCTTAATTTAAAAGTTACTAATCTAGAAATTAAAATATTAGCTATGGAGCAAAATATAAATAAAGAAAACAATGCACCACCTGAACAAAACATTATCGAGGAACTAATGGATAGACAGTCGAGATCAAATAATATTATTCTATTTAACTTAACTGAAGATGATAACGAGGATGATTCACAGAAAATTAAAAACGTTATTTCTAGTTTAAATCAGAAAATTGAACAATTTACATTTTTTCGTCTCGGAAAAACAAAATCAAATACTCCGGATAAGCCACGTCCAGTAAAAATTCTTCTTTCAAGTCAATCAGATGTGTTTAATATCTTACGAACACAAAAAAATTTGAAAACAACAACGAAATGGTCAAATGTTCGTTTTTCGTCAGATAGAACTACTAAGCAACGAGAAGAAATGGGAATCCTTAGAAGAACGTTACAACAACGTAGAGATAATGGTGAGCAGAACATAATCATTAAATATATTAAAGGTATCCCAAAAATTGTAAACACTACAAAAAACTGATAAGCACACCACCCACTTGTTTAAATTTGTACTACCAGAATGTCCGTAGCGTAAATAATAAACTATCATGTCTAAAATCTCAAGCTCCTAGCTCAATATATGATATATTTATATTCACAGAAACTTGGTTAAAAGAAAACGTTATGTCAACTGAATTAGGTTTTTATAATTATAATGTTTTTAGACATGACAGAACAAATGAATCAAGCTCATTATCTAGAGGTGGTGGTGTACTTATCGCTATTCGTAATAATATTTATTCTAAGCTTATTGAAATTGTAATTAATAATATAGAACTATTATTTGTATTGATAAAAATGTCTAATCTTACTTTTATTATTGGATCTGTGTATATGCCTATTAAATCAAATGTTATATTATTTAACGAATATTTCAATACGGTCGAGCTATTATGTAAAAATTATAAAAATGCAATTCTCTTATTGTTTGGTGATTTTAATTTACCATCAGCAAATTTTTTAAATGCATCTTCTTATTTCAATGATAAATTAGCTTATTTGAATTTGAATCAAATAAATAGTATTAAAAACAGTAAAAATATTATGCTTGATTATATTTTAACAAACTCTACTGATGTTGATATTAAATCATGCATAAATGCTATTGTCCCTATTGATGTATTTCACCCACCAATTTTAGCCACTTATACCCATAATATTATAAATTATTTACCAATCATAGAATATATACATAACTGGCACGGCGCGAATTATATTTCTATTGTAAAATATTTAGGAGATATAAATTTTATTGATTACTTTACTAAAAATAATTTAAATAATTGCTTGGAAGTATTTTATGGTCACATTAATTATATTATAGAAAATTTCATTCCCAAAATGCAGAAACATGATTTTAAATTTCCTATTTGGTTTAGCAAAGAGTTAAGATGTCTTATTAAACAAAAAAAAAAAGCACATGATTTATACAAACACTCAAATGATTTAAAAAATTATTTTGAATTTTCTAAACTGCGTTCTAAATGTAAACACATCAGACACCGAGATTACAGTTTATACATATACAATAAACTCACAAAGAGAAATAAAAAACAATCCTAAATTTTTTTGGAAATTTGTAAATGATAGTAGTACAAATAATCATAAGTTACCTAGCGTAATGTCTTATTTGAATAAAGAAGCTGATAATGAAAAGGACATTATACATTTATTTAAAGATTATTTTTCTGATACATATGTCTCAAATAATAATACTTATCCTCAAAGTGTTGTGGAAGAAAATAATTTAACCCCTATTTCAAAAATGCAACTTAATCAGATAGATGTTTTTAACGAACTATGGAATATTAATCTCAAAACAGCAATAGGTCCTGATAAATTATCTCCAATATTTTTACAAAAATGTGCATTCATACTTACTCCAGTTATTACTGCGTTATTCAATAAATCATTAGAAACCGGTATTTTTCCTGATCAATGGAAATCATCATTTATTACTCCTATTTTTAAAAAAGGTAAAAAAATCTAATAAATAATTATCGCCCAGTATCAAAATTATCCATTATTCCTAAATTATTTTCTAAAATGGTAAATAAAATTGTTACGAAATTATGCAATCCATTACTTTCAAATGATCAACATGGTTTTAGACAAAACAGGTCAACAGTTACAAACCTAAGCATATTCAAACACTAGATCCTACAGTCATTTAGTACTCACTCACAAACTGATGTTATTTATACGGATATGGAGAAAGCATTTGATAGGATAAATCACAAACTATTAATTAGTAAACTTAAATCTTATGGATTTGCTGAACCACTTATTTCGTGGTTTCATTCGTTTATCACAGGCCGTGCTCAGGCTATCAAATATGGTAACCATCTATCTGAAAAAATTAACGTTACATCAGGAGTTCCTCAAGGAGACCACTTATCTCCGATATTATTCTGTCTTTTTATAAACGATATATCAAAAGTAGTTTCATATTCAAAAATCTTACTGTTTGCCGATGATGCAAAGATATTTAAAGAAATTAGAACCATGGATGATGCTATTAAACTCCAGTTTGATTTAGATAATATCTTTATGTGGTGTCGAAATAACGATTTATGCTTAAACTTGAAAAAATGTTCTACGATTACTTTTTCTATGAAAAAGACGACGATTATACTCAATTATTCTATAGCGGATACTAGTTTATCAAGAGTATCTATAGTAAACGACCTTGGAGTCTGGTTTGATGTTAAACTCTCTTTTAATGACCATTTACATTATATTAGGAACAAAGCGTTTGCGAAATTAGGTTATTTAAAACGCACATGTGCAAATTTTAGAGATCAATTTGCATTAAAAACTTTATACCAATCTATTGTCCGTTCTCATTTTGATTATGCATTAATAATTTGGCATCCATATTCAAAAACTAGCATACAGAGTTTAGAGAAAGTTCAAAATAATTTTATTCGTTTCTTATGTTTTCAATGTTTTGTCTTTAGAACTCCACATTCAGATTACGAAGTGGAATCAAGTGTTTTTAACATATTTTCGCTTGAAACCCGTTTTCTTCAAATAAAACTAAAATTTTTATACAAAATAATAAATAATATGATTGATTACCCTGAAATACTCCAAAACTTAAATTTTAAAATAAATGCAAAAAATTCTAGAAAAAAAAACTTATTTTACATAAAAACTGTAACCACGTCCTACATGTCAAATTCGCCGTCAAATATACTAATGTTAGCTGGTAATTTTGTTGAAAATATTGATTTTTTTAATACATCTTTGACAGAATTTTCTGTTCAAATATTAAGGTATATAAAATAAAAAATTATAAAGATTTTTGTTTTTATTTTTATTATTTATTTAAGTTTTTCATGTATTACTTTGTATTCTGTGTATACCTTAAATTAACCGTAAATTTTAAAATTGTTGTAAATTATTTTTGTAAATTATAAATTCATTCCATTATAAACTCATAACCATAAACATTTTGAATTATATTATATATAGATATAAAAAAAAAATGTAATTTGGAATTAAATTTCCGTTAATAAAGATTATTATTATTATTAAAACCTTTTGTTTGATTTATTCCGAATAAAGCCGCTTTTTGCGCATAACTTCTGTGGACTATATATTAAATATACTATATTTAATATAGTATTACTATAGATATTACTGCGCGAATACGAAACACAATTTGTTTTTGAATTAAATATTGGGAATATTTGTTAATTTACCACTCACAAAAAATTAATGTTACTTTCTGGTAATTTTTTTTTTTTTGTAAAAGTAGAAAACTTGTGAGGAATTGTCTATTAAATTTTCTAACTTGAGCTAGGAAATGAAAGTTTTTATGAATTTCTAATTTATCACTGAGTAATAATTTGTAAATTTTTGGGATTTTGACGACATCCGTCAAAATTTTAACTTAAGACAATCACAAATATGTATTAACGATTTACGCTCAACTTATTATTGCAATTAAATAATTCACAACTTATGCAGAATCTTGTATTACATTTTCAATTTATTTAATCGAGCAATAAATATTAGTTATCGACAATACCAAATTTAAATTTAAATTTAAAATTTCTCATAGAGGTATCTGTAAAATAGGCTCAAAAATGATTAAAATGTTTAAAAAATCATGTATGGAAAATAGCCATATTAAAACTTGGAAAAAATTCAAAGTTTCCACGGTTATTAGTGTTGTTAGTTAAAAAAATAAAATGAATTTTGTCAAAAATTGGATTTGAGTAAAAATTCCCATTTTCCTAATTTTTTTTTGTTTTCCTCGGCACTTTCTAAAACTACTTGGAATTTCCAATTTTTACCCAAGCATAACAATTAATTATCAATTAGTGCTACGCAGAAGAAATTTAAACGTAAGTTAACTTTTAACAGAACCACAGCAGATAACATGGAGCATAAAACAATTTACTTTTGCATAACATGTTAGTGTTTTAATGTGGGTATACAATTCAAAGGGTGGAGATTCTATAGGCACTAAAATAAAGTGTCTCTACTGTGTCCTATGAAAAAAAGCGTTAAATCGCGGCCAAATGGCCGAGAGAATTATTATTATACACTTATATGGAAACGCAAGCATTAAATGTCCGCCGCCTTGACATATCCAAATTGGATCGGTGCCAGATTATACTGTAGAGCCATTAAGCCCGTTTGCGGTATGACAAAAGCAAACTATTGGTTTTGGCCGTTTTGGGATGAATCCTGGCAATAGGCTGGAACTGACTTTTAAGCAGTCAATTTAACTGCGTATTAGTCATCCAGATTCTAGAATTCGATTTTTTTGGTTTAATGTAAATCACAAGCACATATAAAATGCTATAACAAACCTATAGCTATAATGCTACATGATGGTATAGTTACATGATTGGCGTAACGATCTTAACCTAAACATTTACTAGTTTAAAACACAATAATAATAATGATACCATTGTTTCCTTAATAAGAATATTTATTTAGTATAGTGGAAACGCAATAGATAATAGAAAAAACCGTGATAGACCTTATATTAAATTATGTCCCTATAGTCATGTAGGTACCATAGACCTATAAACTATGGACAGCGCATTCCACCCCGCTCTCCCTACAATGCTAGGTGATCTTATAACTGAGAGAGAAAGAACACAAAGTAGTGAATCATGGAGGAAATACTAAACTTTTTTATTTCCATTTCCTTTATCCATGATAGGTCTATAAACATACTATCTATAAAAGTATAATATAATATTTATAATTTTAATATAAATTTTAAATTTATAAAATAAAAGTTTATACTTTGAGTTCTTTGTGGTCTCTACAAATTTTAATTAAATATTTAATCAATGCCATGTTTTAATCATTAAAACCTGAAACCTAATTTAATTGCATTTATACTTAACAGCCATTTCTGGTACATTTTTCTACTTTCTGTTATTGCAATTGAAAAAAAGTTTTTTCATTCTACAAAACACTGCGTGTAATCACTGTTAATTTTTGTTCGAAACTGATTGCGCATTATAACAAATTTCACTAAAGAATAGAAGGTACTACCTTATTGTGTACAAATTTACATTATAAAAATAAATAATTAACTGGAGTTGGATATATAGTTTAATTTAATTAATTTATGAGGTTTGTATATAGAATATTACTCTATGGATTTGTATCAGAATCCAATAATTATTAATTATCACCCATTTTAATATATAGTACAGACTAGAAAGCCTCACAGAGTAATAATATATATATATATATATATATATATTATATTATATAGGTTCTCTAGTATAGACTGTAGAATGAATCACGGTTAGCATTATATATCATGGTAATATGGAATCTATAAAAAACAATAACAATATTTACAATATAAAATATTTATTAAGGATAGATTTTTGTAATAAAATAACAATATTAACATGGTTGTTATCGATGTTGAAATGTAATTTGTTTGGTCAAGTGTGAACGTATTCTTGTTTTTGGTTGACTGCAGTGTTCTTTATTATGATGATGCAACCGAATTACAATAAATTTTTTAATAATAAGTTTAATTATTTGTAAAAGGTGATTATTTATTGGTGATTGAGATGCTATATGTACATTTAATGAGATAAATAGATTATTTATATTTAATTGAGCCATGGTTTTAATTGTTAAATAATTAATTGGATTTCCGGAATGTCTAGTTAAATCTTGAATTCTTGATGTAAATACTTTTTCGGCAATTTTACATATATTTATAACATCAATTGATGGTTTTTTTAGTTAAAATTGGTCATTTCTTCATAATGTTCAATATAAAGTGGCTTTTTGTGTGGGAGTTTGCACATAAAATTTCGAGTGTTAAGAAAATCAAATATATTGTTAATGTTTCGACAAAAGGTAATAGTAGCGTCACAGTTGTTAAAATCTTCAATATTTTTTGTCTTACAATACAAAAGAGCATCAGCTACACTGCAACTAAAAACTTGCGCAGCTAGTCGAACTTTCATTTTTTCTTTAAAATAATTTATATGTCTTTGTCGAATTTTAGTAGCCAAATGAATTTTATTATTTTCTTGCAACGTAACTAAATTTTTAAAATATTTCCATTCTATTGGATTGTCCTCTGCATCGTACAATATACCCCAATCCCCAATTGTGTTTCTCACCAGTTTCAGCATGTGAGCTGGATCTAAAAAAATAGTGATCTCTTCTTTAGTACTTGGATGTGGGAACCATGAAATTTGATTTGATAGGTCTGCTCCTAAATGCTTTGCCATGGAAATATTTGAAGCTGCTCCGTCAAAAGTTAATGTTTTAACAATTGCTCCAGTTTCATGGATATTGATTAAACAGGTCTTGAGAAGGTTGGCTTTTTCTTCTGCTGTTAGTCCGTGTATTAAGAAATAGCCAACAGGAATCTTCCAGTGGGAATTTAAGGCAACAACTATAAATACCAAAGCTTCAGTTGCTTTAGGCATTGCATCAGAATCCTGAATTTTATGACCATAGTTTATATACCCCTGGAGACGTTCTCCATTAAAATTAATTGCTTCTCTTATAGACATTTCGTCCATAATGATTCCAAGTACTAAATCTAAATTGTTATGTTTCATTTCTTTTACTTTCATTTTAATGGCGTTCATTGATTCTGCTGTGATTCCTGGTGATCCATCGATAACAGAATACCATTTTCGAATTGTCGATGGATGTGGCAAACATTTATTAAATGTTTTTCTGACATAGTTGTAAGAAGTAGGGGAGTAGAAATGAAGTGTGAGTGCAAAAGAACGCAGTTCTGGACTCACTGTTGTTTCTGAAATTTGATGCAATTGTTTCATTACCATTTCATGTTGACTAGATGATAATGATTCCTAATATAAAACAAGCACATGCAAAAGCAGGTAAAAATAGAAATCTAAACACATGCACTACATAAGCCTGAATAATAAAACAAAATACATACTTTCAGAACAGTGAAACAATTGTCAGATATAACTTTTTTGTCATTTTTCAGGTGGTCCACTAAGTTGTCCAAGGTCTTTATCCGTTTTTTCAAATCCAAATTTTGTTTATATAAGTATTTAATACTTTTTTTTGATTTGATACAGTTGATTGTGAAGCAATCCAATACTTTAATCTGCTGTTAGGACTATTAATTTCAGAAGGATCTTTAAAATCGCCCATAAAACATTTACGTTTCCTGTAATGATTAAGACATATAACTAACATATAGTATAACATATAGTATTATAGTAACAATTAAATTTCTTAAGATAGCTTACAAATTTGTATTTTGTTTATCTGGAGAAGATTCAACTAAATTCAACTGTCGTTCAATGGGTTTAGCAAATTCTTGAAGATTTGAAATTTTAGTGTCTACAACTGTTTGAAATAAACACATAAGAATTCAGGGTTTTTTTTGATAATCAATTAATTAAATTGTTAAATAAAATTTAATGAATCATGCTTAAGGGATCATTAGTTCATTATTGATCAATAAATGGTAAGTGATTGTTTATGCAATCATGAATTAGTAATTCAATTTTATTAATAAGATGATTATGTTCTAACATACCTGGAATACATGGATCAGATGATTCATTATCTAAGTCTGATAATGTCAACGTAACAATTTCATTCTCTTCATCAGAATCATAAACCGCATTAGAATCATTAAATAATGAACCTAATAAATATAAATTACATTTTTAATACATTGTACACATTAACTAGAAATACAATGTATAATTATTTGAAACTTACCTTGATTATAAATACTTGGTACAGCATTTTCTTTCAATTTTTTTGTTTTAAAAACACTGGTGTGATTTCATATAAACTAGGGTCAAAATGAAGCTCACATACTTTGGTTGGTTTGAACAATGGATTGTATTTTGTAAGAAATGAAATCCATGCTTCACCGATATCTCCATTAGGAATGCTAAGAGTATTGTAAGTTATGTTAATAATGTAATGTTATAACTTTAAATCTATAACTTCTTGAACATAATATTTAATTAATGGTACTTACTTATGAAATTTAATATTTTCACCACCTTTGGAGTTGCAGCCTTTAACACGGCAAGATACAACCATCGTAAACACAATAATTTAACTTTCAAACTCAAAAACAAACTCAAAAAAACACAAATGTCACAAACATTCAAAATTTAAATAAGTTTGATGTCTGTTACATTTAACATAATCTGTTTGAAACAAATCAGTAATCACAATTGTATCACGTTATCAATGAAATATAACGATCGGCAAGATATTATTGTATCACAATTTTTTATTTGGCAGTAGGCACACTGCAAAAAACTACTTAGTCTCTTTTTTCACTCGACTATATCGTATCCTGACTTCTCTCTCTAACCGCTGTCCATAGTTTATAGGTCTATGGTAGGTACCTATTGTACCTGGATAAGTAGATACCTACCGAACATTTTAATTACATTTGAAAACTAGGTATATTATATTATAGGACCTGTATAAATTATGATATAAAATTGTATCTACGTGGTATATTGAATATTGTTTTATAAATAGTAAATTGTTACCAAAATCTCATAAGTATAAAAACAATTACGCAAACAAACAATAGGTACTGACTAAACCAACCAAATATTATGCTATTGATGGTAATTTAATTTAAACAATAAGTTTACCTACACACAAAATTAGAAAATCGGTTGATAAGAATTCGTCAATTTACAGATGAATATACCTAATCCAATGTCGAAGAAATTTGAACTTCAATAACGCTCATAAAAAATTAATTTGACTTTCCAGTAAACCTTTTTTTTTTAAGGCAGGAAAACTTTCAAGAAATCTTAAATTCAATTTTAAAATCTTGGGTATAAATAAAAAAAATCTTATCAATTCCTAACTCAAAATAATTTGCAGATTTTCATGATTTGTCAGACAAATTTTGTTCCCCCAGTCTCTTTTAATCTAAACTTATTTTCAATTTCTACCAACAATAAATTGTGTGGAACATGGTAATAAATTTCAAGTTTATTGATGAAAGAATAATCAGGGTACTAAGACAGGTTTTTTAGGTTATTGCCTCAAGACCAAAATGGGAGAAAATTGTGGGTGGGTGGGTACCGGGCAATGGATTTAATATGATAACAATTTTTTTGATAGTAATATTTATACCTACTATTAAGCACAAAAAATGTAGACTAAATGTTATATGCTTTGAATGGTCCTATAAATAAAACTATGAGAATAGCTAATGATATCCAAATTTATATGTTTAATTTTAACTTTATTGTGTCTTTTTGAAGCTTTATTATTACATTATAAACGCAAGAATATTTTTATTATTTTAATATTAATATTTATTTTTATTCTTTTATTTTAGATTCTGAGCGGAGCGATGAATGTATTAAATATAACAATGTTGTGTATTTTTTTTTTGTGTGTGTGTCTGTCACCACTCACCACCTTTTGGGGCAGTAAAACATCTTCGATTTTCTTCAACAATATCTTTTCTTGTAGGAAAGTGAATCTAGTTGGTACAAAACTAAAAAATTCTTAATAGTTTTCAAATGAGCAGGGAAAAACAAAAGAAAAATTAATAAAACAACGTGAATTTGTACGCAAATTCTGTGTTTGAAAAAATAAATTTTAGTTTTTTGATGTAACTCAAAAACAAATAACAGTATATTCATGAAATTTTCACTACTAGTTATTTATATTAGCATTTTTTATACATGGTACAATTTTCAAACTATTTTGAACTGTTTACGGACATATCGAATTTCCAATAGTTAAATATAGTCCAATAATTTTTAGTTTTTTTTTTCTATGAATGTCAATAAAATGTTATTCGTTGGGTCAAAAAGCTTGAAAATTTAATATAAGACTTCTGACATATCGTTACAATAGTAGTTGAAAATACTAAAAATACATAGACACAATTTTTTTTTATAAGCATTTAAAGTTCGATTTTTGACGACATTCATCAAATTTAAAATTTAAAAATGATTTTTTACTCAAAAATTAATAAAATATTCAACTTTTATAGCTAATAATTGAAAATTTAAAACAATGTTTCACGTAAGTAGGTTCTTCTGTAACTAAAAAATCTAAAAATATAAAGATACAATTTTTTTTATAATTATTTTATGATCAAGTTTGGACGAAATTACATATTAAATAACCATGAATAACGATTTTGGTTATTTTGTTGTAATTTTATAATATTAATTCAACTTACCGGTTACCGTATTGATAATAAAAAATAACAATATAAATTTTATTTAAACCGAAGAATGTCTTTTACCAACTGACCTGCAGGGGCTGGAAAATCGTATATGATTTGGCGTCGACGATGTGGAGACGTTGTTTGGCGTGCTTTCAGAAAGAAAGAGGAGCGGAGCCCATGGCCTGCACAGTCTTATCTTAAATGATTATTAAAAGATTATTTTAACCAATAACCTCACAAGTGAACTCTTGTGGAAACTGGATATACGTTGGTTGGAGAATATTTTTTCTGGCT